>JAEIFP010000608.1:0-106173 GCA_018903935.1 Drosophila insularis | reverse complement strand
ATCAAGTTTATTTTAAATTTCTGCCACGCCACCTACCGCCTCCGCAAATTATATAAAACCGGTTTTCTCAAACACTATAGCAACTAGAGACAGAAAATTTGGTAGGTATATTTGCTTAGTAAATGCGCACATTTTTTATGTGTAAAAATTTTGCCACGCCCCTTTCCGCCCCCGTAATTTGAAAAAGCTCGTTTATCTCCCGTAATTTTCTACCTTGTGCAATCAAATTTAGCACACTTAAATTTGATACTAATATCAGGCAAAATACCAAATTTGATCAAAATCGGACAAAAAATAGCCAAGTTATGCATATAAATGTTTTTCCATATGGCCGGATTTCGTCGTTGGCTGGTGTGGGCGCTAGGGGTATGCTTGAGTGAGCGAAATACTAAGATATGCTTGTAAAAAGCATGCGAACAGATTTTTTTAAAAATACGAAAATGCATTTGTTATTATAAATTTGAAATATTTGTTTTACTGGTGTATGGTATACCTACATATGTAAGTCGGCGAGACGACTTACTTACTTCATTTTTTACTTTTGCGAACGACAGTTACATGCGTGAAAGGGACAGAAGCAGCAAGTAAGACGGAGAGTAGACAATTCACCGATTGATTTGCGGCATGCGTGTGTGAGCTATGAGCATTCTGTTGCCCTCTCCCTCTCTTTTTCACTCTCTCACTCTGTTCTCTCTTTCACACCTATTTGCAAGTACAGTCGCGCATTGGGTTATATTTTGGTGGTTATATTTTTTTAGACTGTGCCTTTAAAGAAAAAAAAAGTTTTCGAAGTACGTGTGTGGAAAAAAAACGAAGTTCATGTGCATTGGCCCTCACGTATGTATGTGATGCCGTTTCGGATCGTGTGTATGTGTATGAGTGACGCTGACTCTCGTGTATGTGTGCGCTCAAGACACGAATTGTCGAGGTTCACCTGAGAATGTGTGTGTGTGACGCTTCCGTCACACATACTCTCAAAGGCAGCAAATTTCGAATTCGTTTGTGACGTACATATGTATGTATGTATGTACAAATGTACATCGGTTCGTTAAGTTGGAAAATTGGATGGATACTCCAAGAAAATGAGTTGAGATGCAATCAATTTCAAATAGAAGCCCAAAAATCGCGGACGAAGGCCAAAAGTGAAGCACAAACCAGTTCGTGGCTTAATCCGAGAGAGCAGTAAGGATTATTTTAAGTCTGCAACCGATTTGAAGAAGGACTTCAACATCTCCACTAGCGTCGAAATAAATAGGAAATATGTACCTTCGGAATAAATAAAAAGCCTGCGACCCAAGGAAGGTTCCACTTTTTAAACGCCAGACATATTGCCAATCGCCTTAAGTTTGCCAAAAGTCATGGGAAAGGGCCTGTCCAAAGGTGAAAGAACGTGCTATTGACTGATGAAAGTAAAGTTGTCTGTATGGATGAAAAGGCTCCAGAAGCAAATGTATGTCCGGGTCCACAGAACTTGAAATTCAACTGTAAATACATCCTGAAGACTGTTTAACATGCCGGATCCAGTGTAAGGCTGTGTAGGCTGTTTTCCTAATTATGGTTTCTGTTCAATATACTGGGTGAAGTGCTTTAAGGATAAGCATGTTTATGTTGATATCTTGTAGACGGTAATGCTACCATACGCTAGGGATAATATGTCGCTAATATGGGTCTTCCAACAGGACTACGACCCAAAACACACCAGTAAGAAAGCCAAGCAGTGAATCTCAGTGAATTATCTAAATGTAATGGAGTGCCCGGCACAGTCACCAGACCTAAACTTCATTAGAAATCTTTGGTCTGACATTAAAAAATCACACTCTGTTGCAAAACCAACAAAAACTGAGACACTTTGGGAAGCAATCCAGGAGTCCTGGAAGAAAATACCGGTCAAACGTTGTCAAGACCTGTTTGACTCAATGCCAAGACGTTGCGCAGCGGTTATTGCCAATAAGGGCAATGCAACCAAGTATTAAGTTTTTAACCCTACTTCCTTACAGTATCATTTTTGACCCTTTTTTTTTGTTTTTTTTAAATATTTTTTTTATTAATGGCTTTATTAAAATAAATTTTTTTTTAGTTCGAGATATTGTGTTTTTTGATTTGGAGGTAAGCCAATTTTTTATATCCATTTATTTTTAACGTAAAAAAATGAACAGTTACACGTTCCTTGTTAGGGTCAGATATGACCCCACAAGAAAATTCAATGAAATGCGTTACAAAATTTTCATGTCTTAACATGAATCTTCACGAAAGAAGCTTTGATCTTTATTGACATAATGCAAGAAATTATTTTGAAATATACCAACCTCTATGGCGTACGAAAATATAAAGAATGAAGTAAGTAAGTCGTCCCGCCGACTAGGATATACCATACACCAGTAAAACAAATATTTTAAATTTATAATAACCAATGCATTTTCGTATTTAAAAAAACTGTTCACATGCTTTTTACAAGCATATCTCAGTATTTCGCTCACTCAAGCATACGAGCACCCTAGCGCCCCCACCAGCCAACGGCCAACACCGACCATATGGAAAAACGTTTATATGCATAACTTGGCTATTTTTATTCCGATTTTGATCAAATTTGGCGTTTCGCTGGATATTAGTATTAAATTTAAGTGTGCTAAATTTGATTGCAAAAGGTAGAAAATTACGGTTAAGATAATCGAGTTTTTCAAATTACGGGGGCGGAGGGGGGCGTGGCAAAATCTTTACACATCAAAAATGTGCGCAATTACTAAGCAAATATTTATACCTACTATGGTATCTCTAGCTAGAATAATTTTTGAGAAAATCGGTTTTATTTAATTTGCGGGGGCGGTAGGGGGCGTGGCAAAATTTTTATAAATACAAAATGTGCGCATTTACTAAGCAAATACACGTACCAAATTTTGTGTCTGTAGTTGCTATAGTGTTTAAGAAAATCGGTTTTATGTAATTTGCGGGGGCGGTAGGGGGCGTGGCAAAATTTTTATAAACACAAAATGTGCGCATTTACTAAGCAAATATACATACAAAATTTTGTGTGTGTAGTTACTATAGTGTTTAAGAAAATCGGTTTTATGTAATTTGCGGGGGCGGTAGGGGGCGTGGCAAAATTTTTATAAACACAAAATGTGCGCATTTACTAAGCAAATATACATACCAAATTTTGTGTCTGTGGTTGCTATAGTGTTTAAGAAAATCGGTTTTATATAATTTGCGGGGGCGGTTGGGGGCGTGGCAGAAATTTGAAATAAACACAAAATGTGCGCATTTACTAAGCAAATATACATACCAAATTTTGTGTCTGTGGTTGCTATAGTGTTTAAGAAAATCGGTTTTATATAATTTGCGGGGGCGGTAGGGGGCGTGGCAGAAATTTGAAATAAACTTGATCAGTGTACATACTACACGAGTCTACATACCAAATTTGGTGGCTCTAGCTCTTATAGTCTCCGAGATCTAGGTGTTCATACAGACGGACGGACGGACGGACAGACGGACATGGCTAGATCGTCTCGGCTATTGATGCTGATCAAGAATATATATACTTTATGGGGTCGGAAAAGCTTCCTTCTGCCTGTTACATACATTTTGGCGACTTTAATATACCATTTCACCCTGTGGGTGTATGGTATAAAAATGGGTTTCACTGGATGCTGTAAAACTAAGGGGCTATGTCGGACTGCTCATATACAGCGGAGTTTTTCGTTTAAATGGCGAAACGTGAACTTTGGTTTGACGTTACTGGAAGACCAATCTTCAGAGCCACAATGAGTCAGGCTGACTTTGAATTGATGACTGGCTGCTTACGTTTTGATGACAGAACTACGCGCGCTGATCGAAGGATGCGTGACAAGCTGGCACCCATACGTGAAATGTTTGATTTGTGGAACAGAATGCTCAAAAAATGCTACAATCCGGGAAGCAATGTTACTGTTGACGAGCAATTGGTTGGTTTTCACGGTAGATGCCCATTTACGCAATATATTCCAAGTAAACCAGCTCGTTATGGCATTAAAATTTGGGCTGCATGTGATAGCAGCAATGCCTATGCGTGGAATGTTC
Organism: Drosophila insularis; assembly: GCA_018903935.1. NCBI lineage: Eukaryota > Metazoa > Arthropoda > Insecta > Diptera > Drosophilidae > Drosophila > Drosophila insularis. Next base: position 102,120 of record JAEIFP010000608.1, on the reverse strand, counting down.
AAGTTTACACAGGCAAAGCTCCCAACTGCCGTCCTGAAACAAATCAGGGCCAACGGGTCGTGTTGGAGTTAACGGAAGGACTTCCTGGTCGCAATATCACAACGGATAATTTTTTTACGTCCCATTCTTTGGCTTTGGAGCTGTTGAAAAGGAACCAAACATTGCTTGGTACTATTAGAAAAAATCGAACATTTATTCCAGCAGAGTTCAGTTTAGTGAGGAATAAGCCAATTTATGATTATAATTTTTTGTTCGACAATACGAATGGAGTCACATTATGTAGCTATGTACCAAAAAAAAAAACCGGGTTGCCCTCTTGTTGAGCACACAGCACCATTCAAAGGACGTCAGTGTTGAGGGCAATAAAAAGCCGATCATGATACTTGACTATAATAAAACAAAAGGAGGTGTTGACACATGCGACCAAATGATGGGTACATTTTCCTGCAAGCGTGCCGTATGGCGTTGGCCAATGGCCCTATTTTTATACATGGTAGATATCTCCGGTATAAACGCATTTATGATATATACCAATATACAATATGGATCCGCAAATGAAATGTGTCGAAGGGAATATTTAAAAAAAGTGGCATATGACCTTGTAAAACCGCTAGTTCTTCGCCGAAATAAAATGCCCCACGCAGAAAATGCCATTGCTTTAATCAAGGATATCAAAGTGAACAGCCATCAACAAGCCGCAAACGCTTCGCAAAGGAGCCCACTATGTCCCACCAAGAAAAACGTGCTCGATGTGCATTATGTCCCTACAACGCAGATGGGAATAAATATGCAAACTTCTGCTGTTCATGCCAGAAGGCTTATTGTCCCAACCATCACAAACGCTACAATTTGTGTACTGATTGCATAGACAATAATTAAAAATTAATAAAAACACAAATTAAAACTGATTAAATACCAATTTTTGTTAATTAAATTAAAAAGTATCATTTATGACCCTAACAAGGAACTAAGGGGGGTTTTCAAACAAGGAAGTAGGGTTAAATTAAAATTATTTTTAATAGCTAATCATAACTTCTTAATCAATTTTGTTTTTTTTTTTAATTTTAAGCAAAAAGAAAGTGGTGCTATTTTTAGTTTCGGGTATTTTATAAGTAGTTCAAGAAGTTCCTTAAAAAACTTTCAAAACGTTGGATATTATTATAATTTTTTTTTTTTTTTGGATCCATTAGTAGTAAATAATTCACGTTTAAAAACGTATTCACATGTTCCTTAAACCTTAAAATAAATTTATGAATTGCAATAATAATGTACCACACAACAAACAAGTGATAAGCAAGGAAAACATATTCCAGCGCACTATGATAAGCCAGATACAAGATACAGTCGAGACACGAACCGGTGGAGATACGATATACGACCGAACATGGCGCTAAACGATCAAACCAAATCGAGGCAACGATTTACGATCAAACATGGCCGATCGAACCACATGCAACCGCTGGCGATTTCGTACAAGAAGGAAGAACCAAGTCGATGAGAATAATTTACAAGCAAACATGGCCGATCGAACCACACGAGACAGCTGGTGATTTCGTATAAGCGAGAAGATGCGTGGGAAGAGGAATATGAGAAATCGGCTGCATAATTGCGAACCAAAGAGGGCATTGGCCTGGTAATGAAATTTAAGAGCGCAGAGTGGGAGAGAGATACCTGCATTAGTACGGCATGCGTGTAGTTTTGGGGAGCAACACTATGCGTGTATGCCCGCAAGAGAGAGAGTACCGGTGGCCAATGCAGGTACTCTCTGCATACGTCACGCATGCGAGATCGAAAGCATTAGATTTGCGAGAAGCCGAAATCAATCGAACAAAAGAGAGTAAAAGTGAGGGACAAGCAAGCCCATGAGACGGGTGCGGGGGAGGCATAATGCCAAAACGAAATTATGGCTATGCTTGTAAATTGGGTAGTAGGGGGGAAAGAATAAATGTAAGAAACGATAACGGCTCGTGGACTTGTGAGGGGAATATGCAAGCCGAAGAGGGAGGGATGAGTAATGGGGAAGCCCTCTATCCAATGGATAAAATGGGCCCAATGTATTGAGATACATATGTATAAATTCAGCCAATAAATCTTATTAAGATGAACAGGCTAATTATTACAAAGTGATGTATTAAGTTAAATATAGCAATATAAATACATATGTACTATAATTCTAAGGGGGGAAGATTGGAGCGAAGTTGTGTATGACGAATAGATCGGTGGGAGCAACGGGCGACGACAGTGCCAACAAATGAAAGAAAGCAGCGAAAGTCAACCGGAGAGGGTGGGCGGCCAATGCGCCGGATGCGCTGCCAATGCGAGAAAGTGATGGATGCCAACATAGCGAACAAGATGCAATGCGGGCAAGGGCGAAAGACAAGGACAAGGAAGCGAATGGGCGCCCAGCCACAAAGAAAGTGGACACATATGCGCCAGGGACTTACGGGACTTTCACCACGCATAGCAACAAGTAGATGCGTGGGTGAAAGCAGAGGGCCGATGGCAAAGTACCAGCTGTATAGCGGTACTACACCTATCAATTCCTGAGGCCGTGGGAGCTGATTATGTAAAGGCAACACCCATCAAGGAAATCATCAAGTCGTGATCAAGCAACAAGTTTTCTTAAGGCCTTACGAGTAACCTTAAAAACTTATCCAGGGAAACAAATCCTAAGAAAAGAATTAAGAGAAGTCTAAGAACCGAGAAGGCCTTACGAGTAACCTTTGTAAGTTCATATAGCAAGTTCATCAGGCAACAAAAGTACTCAGAATAGGACACAAAAACACCGTATCCCAGCAAGTACACCGTCGAGAAAAGACAAGCGGCTCCAAGACTATCCAAAGTTATTGGCAGGCACGAGGATATATCTTACTGCCAAAATACCAGGATCTATATATTCTGACGAATACCAATCGCTGGGGAAAAGTCTTGCTGCGTAACAAACGGCCACGGGATTTGTCCTAGAGGCAACGAGCACGCAAAGACTATCTCACAAACACAGCTGAAGGTACTGAGGTGGAAACGACATCCTTAGAAGATCAGGATACGCCAGGAAACGTGAAAGAAAGGCCATAGGATCTATCCTAAGGCCAATCAACGTTTCAGAGATATTCTGAAGAGGGAGATACAAGTCAAAGTATCTGCATTACGAGTCGGAAATAGTAACCAGCGGAGATACAAGGAACAAGAGAAAGACTGGAGCAAGCCGCGAAGGACCCAAACCACAATCATTACTGTCCAATTTCGAGACTTCTCCAGATAAATTAGTCATACTTAGCCGAGCCCAAAAATATTATAAATAAATAAAACCATTAATCAAACAAACGAGTTCTAATTTCACCAGGGCACAAGATAAATTTTGTTGTGCGGAACCTAGCCCAAGAGATATTAGAAATATCCCAAGGGACGAGAAAGGATCGTTACAGCCCAAAACAAAATGATTGCCAAATGTCGCCTTTGCGGAATGTCATATAGAACAAGTGGCAATACATCAAATTTAATTGAACATCTGAAACGTGCTCATCCACTGAAATCAAATAAGACACTAAATTTAAATACGTTGGATAAATATGTCAAAAGCCAAGATGCATATGAACTTTCATCATCCAAAAAAATAATGACCGACAGAGCACTAGCTCGAATGATATCTAGAGATGTGCAGCCCTACAGCATCGTGGAAGATGAAGGATTTAGATATTTAATACATGTGTTGGATCCACGTTATAAATTGCCAAGTCGCACAATGCTGCAAAATGTGCATATTAAAAATCTATATGATGAAATCAAAGCTAAACTACACATCAGCTTAGCCAGGTGAAGTATTGCTCTATCACAACGGATGGACCTCGCAAAGTGGCAACAATTATTTGACCGTGACATGCCATTATATTTTGAAATTCAAGTTAAGAACAGCTGTGTTGGCAACACAACCTTTAATATGCGAATTTAACCATGGCAGCAACAACATATCTGAAACGCAATATTGACTGAATGGAATATTTTGGATAAGGTGGAAACAATTGTAACAGACAATGCTGCTTCAATGATAAAAGCTTGTGAGCTACTACAAAAAAAAACATCTGCCATGTTTTGCACACACTTTAAGTCTTGTAGTGCAAGATGCATTGACATGTGAAGGCTTAAAGGCTCTGGCGATGGAACAGCGTATATCACATGTTGGACAGGATTTTAAAGACACGCGACGCACTCTGTTCAGTCTTGCTAGGGATTAGAAAGGCACCAACACCGTTAAATGCTGAACAATTCTCTATTATAGAGGATTTGTGTTTGTTGTTTGCGCCTTTTGAAGCAGCAACAAGGCGCGCATCTGATGCAAAGACGGTAACAGTGTCTGTTTAAGATTAAACATCGTGTTCATCTGAATTGGCTTCACCAAATCAGATTGACCAAAGAAATATACAAAAACGAAACAAAACCATAAACAAAATAAGTCATAAAAATTCATATGACAATTATTGCTTAATACCAAACAAAACATGCATCCACACTCTGTGGAAAACACTTAAGATTATAACAGCAACGCGGTATCAAGTAACCAACGCTGAGCATGAAATATAAACATTAGAATAAGCATTTTTAAGAACAAATGTCGCCTCCTAGAGTTTAAGAGTTCATTTATATACACAACACTTTTGTAAATAAAATCAGTTCATATTTTGAATTCAACGAATGAAGATCGGGTTATTCTTTGCTTCGCCCGGAATCCCTATTCATTTTGGTCCTTCGAGTAAAAGAAACTCTGTAGTTTTCCCCCACCAGTGGTAAGAGACTCAGAGAATGAATCAGCTCCTTAAAGTCTGGATTCTTATGCAAGTGTAAATGCTAAGATCAGCTAAAGGTAGCAAAATAAAAAACTCTTGTTTTCCCCCACCAGTGGTAAGAGACAGAGTATAATATAAAAGCAACATATTGCTTAATAAATAAAAAGTGCGTGAGACCGAGTATATAAAGGCAGTTTGGCTAGTCGAGCAACTGCAATAATTTCGGCAGCGGTAAAAAATATAAAAATATAAAGTTGGTGCGTGGCGTATTCGAAGCCCTAATATCGAAAGTTAAAAAAAAAATTTTTAGTGTATATATACACATTGAGTTGCAAGTAGGCAACAAAGAAGCAGCAGATCAGCAGCAAGGCAACTACTTAGAGTTGCAGAGACGAGAGAAGGACGGTGGCAGGCGCCCGCAAGACGTAAGAGAAGTCCTGGCAAGGAGATTGATAGAGCGCCCCAAAGAGTGCCCTGGGTCGCTGGAGAACGTACACTGCCAATACAAGGAAGTCTGGTGCGCTGACCGGCACCGGTACCGCCTGAGCCCATAGGCCCTGGACAACAGCAGCTGAGCAACGACACAGTAAAAAAAAAACGGCGAACTCTACCCATTGGCGGACAAGCAGCAGCGAACAGGAATATCAGATAAGATATAAATTAAAATAGTCATAAGTACTTCATATTTTATTATTATCATTATATAATCCAAATATACGCATAAGCTAAAATGTTCACTAATAAGGCTGCAAAAGTGTTGGAGAAGCAGGCAGAGTTACATACCAGGTTGAGGCAGTTAGAAGCACTAGATCCTACAAACATAACTAGCAAAGTTGTAGAGGAAGTAAAACAGATAAGGAATCAATGGATACCTAATAACAAAAAATTGATCCAAACTGCTCCAAATTTCGATCATGATTATTTCAGAAATAAAATACATGAAGAAGCATTAACGATAGTTGCCAAAATTATAGCCATGGGAGAGGCAGAAAAACCAGGCACTAGTAAGTCGGTGTTAGTTGAAGCAGAAGCAAATATGTCAGAAATGGGTGATGATAGCAAAGGAGAGTCGCGCGGGAATGCGACCTCCAGTAATGAGAACGCTAAGGTTAGCCAGGAAAAGTTTGAAGAAAAGGTCCGTCAGCTCCAGCAATATTTGGATATGGTGAGCAAAGATTTACGTACGATAGACAATAGAACAGGCGAAATGTATATTAAGAAAATAAAATTCTTGTTTAGGAAGGTACAGGAGTGCCAGGCTTATACAGATGAGCTATACAGATATAATGAAACGTTTAAAGAGGTCATAGAAGAATTGGAGTTCGACCTTCAGAATACCTTGGTAGCATTAGAAGAGAAAATAAACGATCAGAAAGATTTGAAAGTTGAGAATGTAACCGTGAGAAGCGAATTACCGGTGTTGCCAAAAATTCAGGTACCCACATTCTCTGGAGAGCCAAGGGAATGGGACCTGTTTGTAGAGTTATTTGCAGAATTAATTGAAAATAGAGAGGATCTAAATCTTACTCTTAAATTCAATTATTTAAAATCCGCATTAAAGGGCGAAGCGAGGAGCATGGTAGCTCATTTATTGTCAGGTGCAGCTGACAGTTATAATGCCGCTTGGGAACTGTTGACCAAGCGGTATGAAAATAATCGAAGGGTATTTTCCGAACAATTAAATCGGATCGTTGATCTACCGATGATCAACAGTGAATCCGCAAAGAGTGTAAAAGGAGTGATTGACATAATTAATGAGTCAGTGCACTTAATTAAAATTAAAGCAAATTTGTCCGATGAAGTTGACGTAATATTCGCACAACTCATACTTAGGAAATTTGACAGGCAGGCTCTACAGTTGTATGAGAGTCAGATTACAAAAACAAGGCAGATACAAATGCTTTCTGATGTCATGGAATACTTGGAGGAAAGATATTGTTCTCTAAGTGCCATGAGGAAAGAAGAGAAAAACCCGCAAAAAGTGGTTTCATATGGGGTTTTTGAAAATAACTGTCCGATTTGCAAAGTTGCCGGGCATAAAGCGTATAAGTGCTATAAATTTAAAGGTTTGACACCTATGGAAAGGTATGAAACGGCCAAAAAAGTGCAGCTGTGCACACGATGCTTGAACCATTCAAGCAATAAAGAATGCACTAATGAGATGGTCTGTTCATTGTGCAGTAAAGGACACCATACTCTACTCCATTTTGAAGAAATACAGGAGAGAGTTAATACTTGTATAACGGCTCAATCCACACTGTTGGCCACAGCCCTAATACAAGTAAAAAATGTAAATGGAGGATATAAGACTCTAAGAGCCCTAATTGATAATGGTTCACAGAGCACAATTTTGTCTGAAGAGGCAGCTCAAATATTAAAATTACCTAAAATTAAACAACATACAGAAATAAGTGGCGTGTCCTCAATAAATGCCAAAAAATCAAAATATAAGGTAAAAATAGATGTGAAGACGCGAAGTCCCTGGAAAAGTCATCTTAAGGTTGAGGCGATTGTGTTGCCAAAGTTAATGAAAGCTCTTCCATTAAAAACGGTAGACGTGGATATGTCAAAATGGCAATCCTACGTATTAGCTGATCCTACCTTTAATAAACCTGGTAAGGTTGATATTATAATGGGGGTAAACGTATATACCCAAATTTTAAAAGGGGGAGTTACAAAGATTGATGGCCTACTAGGCCAAAATACTCAATTTGGTTGGATCGTCTCGGGATGCACCAAATCAAAAAATAAAAAGTCAGTAGTGGCAACAACAATAGATGTCACAGGTATGCAACAGCGTTGGGAGAAGAACAAAGGTAAACGTGAAAATAAATACAATACAATTCAAAAGAAAATCAACTACGAAATTCAAGGAATAAGTCAGCATTTGACTCTTTCAGCAGGACCTCACCTTGGAGGTAAGATAAAAGCTGAAGTAAAAGAAATAATTTCTCAAAGTAATAAAGAAATAAATTTATGCCCCCCGGCAGGACCTCACTTTGGAGGTACAGTGAAAACTGGCGAAGAAAAAGTGGATATCCCAGTACAAAATAAGAATATGGAAATGGCAATGGTTGAATTAAATAATGATTATAAAAAAAATAATGTCAAAATAGATTCCGGTAATAAATTGTCCGAATTTGCATTACAAAAAGGGCGGACAAGACAAAATATTTATAAAAGGACAACATCTAAGAATAAACAAAATAACAACTCAAATTTTAGCTATCAGCAATATTTAAAAAAAGTGGAGCAAAGATCAGATTGGAACAATTCGAAAAGTAAAAGTAGTTATTTTTTAAATTTTCCACCATATAAAAAGGGTAGAAGTCAACATAGTAATCCACATCAGCAGTGGGTAGATATCCCGAAGCAAAAATTGTTAAGCATTGGGCGATATAAGTAATATGCCAAAAATAAAATAAATGAAATCCAGTAGAAGAAGAAGTAAACCATTCAGCAGAATTTGTAAGAATAGGAAGTCAGTTACAATCGGTAAAGGAACATCAGAGTAACTAGGTTTGAGTGTCCATAATGTAACTTTTCATGCTTCTCTAACAATAGTTATCTTACTAATGATAATATTAATAAAAATTTGTATAAGACAATTAACTATAAAAATAAATTTCAAAACGTCGCATTTGGCGGCCCTTGGCAGAATGTTTAAGATTAAACATCGTGTTCATCTGAAATGGCTTCACCAAATCAGATTGAACAAAGAAATATACAAAACGAAACAAAACCATAAACAAAATAAGTCATAAAAATGCATATGACAATTATTGCTTAATACCAAACAAAACATGCATCCACACTCTGTGGAAAACACTTAAGATTATAACAGCGACGCGGTATCAAGTAACCAACGCTGAGCATGAAATATAAACATTAGAATAAGCATTTTTAAGAACAAATGTCGCCTCCTAGAGTTTAAGAAATCATTTATATACACAACACTTTTGTAAATAAAATCAGTTCATATTTTGAATTCAACGAATGAAGATTGGGTTATTCTTTGCTTCGCCCGGAATCCCTATTCAGTGTCATTGATGATACCAACGGTATTTGGCTTAATAGCCAAACTGAAAAAACTGAACACGCATATGAAGTCAGGCTTGGGGTCCAAAATATGTGTTCTTCTTACAAATAGGGCAAAACATAGACTTTTACCCTATGTCAACAGATCGGTACCAAGGATGGCAACTATAATCGATCGAACTAAAGTTTATAAAGAAAGATGACAATCAATAAGGAAATCTCAAGCAAATTTGCTGATGACCATTCGATTTCGTTAATGAAAATATTTCACAAAAACAAAAAACCAGAAGGGTCGACGCAATTTTAGTGATGCGACAATTTTTGCATTAACAAAATGCTGCGCAAGATGTTGATCCGTTCACTTATTGGTAGGTTTGCTTGATATTTTAAAGTGTTAATTTTAATATTTTAATGTGTTAACTTTTTTCCAGAGTAATGAGTCTCAGTTTGGCGATATTGCTGAAATGGCAAATAAATATTTATGCGTTCCCGCCAGTTCAACGGAGTCGGAACGCATTTTTAGCAAGGCAGGAGAAATAATTTCCCAAAAAAAACCGCCATTGAAGCCAAAAAATGTAAATATTTTATTGTTTTATTTTTATTAATAATTATTTTTAAGAAACTAATGAATATTATTTTTAGTGATTAAGACAATCTGTGAATTGAAATGCAACCAAGAATCTCATTACCATTAATAAATGAAGTTTGAAATAATGGATATTACAAACTTTTTATTTTTAATTATAAATAATAACGTATATAATACTAGTAGCTGACCCGGCCACGCGTTGCTGTGGCTAAAGTTTTTGTTATATTACATTATAGTAAACAATCCAAGAGGAACAATAAGAGAACATCAGTCACGGGGTCCAATATGCTTTTTCACACAGATGGTATTTGTAAAAAAATATGGTGATCTCCTTATTTGACTTTCTACTACTATAACCCTTCAGTACAATGAAATTATTTACGAACAAAGACGAAAATGTTGATGTTGGTATACAAATTCACTAGATTGAGATTTGAAGGGGAAGTACGTTGAACACAATTAATTCAAATGTTCTTACACTTGATATTAAGCAGAAATCAATAGGTACAAAATAAAAATTTATCAGATTTATTTTTTCCATTTAATTTTTTAACAAATATAATAATATACTTATAGTATAATACAGTAAGTAACATGTGACGCTTGAACTCATGAATGAGGTAGGCAAGGCAGACAGTCTTAAACTTTTAAAGATTAATATCTATTTTTTTAAAATATAAATTCTTTCAATTTCAATTTAATTTAACACCAATCGGTGCACAATGTTTTTGGTTAACCTGTCTTTAGCTAACACAAATAGAATCGACGGTTTCCCAACACGTGAACACGCAACATATACAATAGTTGCCCATGAGAAAAACATGGATTTTCCAAATCTAAACCACAAATGGATATTGTTTGACCTTGAGATCTATTTATAGACATGGCGAAAGCTAAACGAATTGGAAACTGTAGCCTTTTGAAGGGTATGGTAGAATCTTATGGTATCATCGGAATACGTGGCAGCAGGACTACTTTTCCTTTAAACTTCCCAGCCAAAATGGTTGCTTCAAGAATGTTTCCGGTGATCTTTTTGATGACCAAACGCGTACCGTTACATAATTGAGGTGGATTCAAATTACGGAGGAGAATAATAGGGGAACCAATCTTTAATCGAAGATTATGTGGTGGCATTCCAGGGATATCTAATGAATTTAAAAATTCAATCGGAAAATTTACACTTTCATTTTCATCAACAACAGTATCGATTGATTTAAAAGACATCAGATCGCCTGGTAACAACTGTTGTATCTGGAAGTTAATTTTGTCAACATCAACGTTTTTGGCTGCCAAAATCGCCAGTTGACTAAGCCATTCATGATTCAAATAATTATTCTGTATATCCGGAAAAATACTCTGAATCAATTCATTTTTATCCTGAACAGTGCAAAAATTGTCTGGTAGTTTAATGCATTGCGTATTTGGTTGCAGTTCTATTTTACCGTTCCCAATATCTAGTAGTTGTTCGGAAAATATTAGTGCTGATGGATCATTTGTACTCGTATATTTATGGTCAATCGAAGTGTTTCAACACTTCGCCATAAGAATGATTGTTTCAAACATGCGTTAATCTCATCCGCGAAAGTAGAGCGAGGTATAACCGGTGACTTCTGGTGCCGGAAGTCACCAGACAAAAGTAAGATAGCACCACCGAAAAGTTTATTATTGCTGTTTAAATCTTGCATAGTTCTGTTTAATGCTTCAAGTGAATATTTATGTGCCATTGTGCACTCATCCCAAATTATTATAGGACTCTTCCGGAACACTGCAACTATTCCACTATTCTTTTTGATGTTACACATTGCATCTGGTTTATTATGAACGTCCAATGGCAGCTGAATATTGAATGTGCTGTTCGCCCACCATCCAGTAAAGTAGCCGCAATGCCTGACGATGCTACTGCTAATGCAATAATGAATCAACGATATTACAAATGTCTTACCGGTTCCACCGGGTGCATCCAAGAAAAAAACCGCCTTGTTCAGCAGCAACAGCCAGCATAATCCGATCATAAATAATTTTTTGTTCTGCTGTCAGTAATGGTTCACTGTTCATGATAATTGTTGCTAAACTTCCATGGTCATAATGATTTTCTCGTTGTAAATCGGTATTGACTAAGTCGGTGGCTGGACGATTAGGTGATGGCATACCATAATGATTAAGTGGTAAATTTGAAATAAGAATACATCTCTGGTATATAATCCGGGAACATTCACCAATAACAAACGTAAATAGAAGCACTCACGTTGCTTTGGATGTACCGTATAAAGTCTCCCCAATGTCTCAGCTTTGAATATGCCTGTAATGGAAGGATGTGGTTTTCCTTGTTTCCGTGGCTGCCATTTTTTACTGGATTTGTTCCATGTGAAATAACGTGGAACATCACCATATACCAATGTCTTCGCGAATTGGCCAAAAACATCATGTTTTTGACATAATGTAAAAAATTCAGTTAGAGTCGTTTTCGGAGCTTCGAACGCTCTTTGGAGAACATTTTCTTCAGTGAAGTATACACGTCGACCATTTTCAAGATGTATTGCCAGATGTTGAACAGCAGCATCTCTTTCGTGGATGGGAAAGCTGAGAATATGCCAAATAGCTTCATTGCTGCTAATGTATCTGCCCATTTGGTATCGTGCTATTTTGTCATTTTTATTTATGTTTGTACTTCAAATATGGCCAAATCACTGCCTTTGTTTACATATTTACAAATATACTTAATTGATTTAACAAAACTGCAAAGCTCAACATTGATATGAGCTTTGTAAGTTTTTGAAAATAGTGGTGAGTATGGTACCACCCACTGATTATCAAACTCAACTTGATTTGGAAAGTTCAGCAGTCGCATTGTAAATGTGTGGCCACCATTCTCAGTACTTCTGCGGCGATACATTGGATAACCATCAATATCCGTGATCGTGTCATTCGTATGCGGTTTTTGTGAATTTTTTTTACATTTTCTATTTTCCATGCACGGTGACGTCATGTTGAAAGCACCCCATGGCCCATGGATCATAGTTTGGTGACAATATCAAATAATTCTTGATCAATTAATGGGTCTGGAATTTCGGCTGAATTTATTTGATCGATTTCTTCAGGACGGATTCTATCATTAAGCCAAACCAAAATGTGGGCATGAGGCAAACCTCGCTTTACTATCGCATACAGCCAACAACGTGTGATATCAAAAATTGAATATTTAACAATAAAATCAATTAAGGATTTCAATTTTCGTTTAAACACACGTGCAGTTAAATCATGACGATGAATGGCTTTTTGTCCTGGCAATAGTAAAGTTTGTATCTCTTCCCAATTAGGATTACATGTGAATGTAATAAATAAATCCGGTCGGCCGTAATGACGTACGTAAGTCATCGCATCTTGTATGTATTCCTGCATGTTCCTTGGACTGCCCATGTAGAATGAAAGCATTACCGATGTCATTGGGACCTAAATTTCCATCGATGTTTCCAGCAACAGCATCTCGTAAGTGAATATATTCTTCCGATCGTAGTTTTGCCTGGTTGAATCGAAGGAATCGCAAGCGTTCGCTTTCGACCTTAGCATACACATCAACAATGTATTGAGGGAACAGCTGACGATATCGAAGGATATAATTGTCTTGATGTTGTCTAACCATTATTCGGTGTGCGTAGTAGATCATTGAGCTAACTTTATTACTTCTGTAATCTCCTAAAAAAATAAAAAATAAAATACAATACGAAATTAAAATGCTCATCAGTTTGATTTGCTCTTACATTTCTTTGACTTGCCGTATTTCGAGTTCTGCGGCCTAAGCTTGTACGTCTGGTTGGTGGCATTGTTAAAAAAAAAAAAAACAATTTCCAGCCAATCACCAAAACAGGAATGAACGAATTTCCCACAACGTGGTTGGCATTTAACTGCCCCCGCCTACTGCGATCGATACTTGGAAAGCCGTTATAAAAACCCATTTTATTCGCGCTACCGAGCCGCAAGACTATAATTTGAGATTTAAACTATCCTATCTCTCAAGTTACATATGTAGATCGAACTGCACATGGTGTGCGAATTTTATTATAATCGGTTAAGTGGTTTAGGAGTCCATTGAGGACAAACATTGTGACACGAGACTTATATGTATTTATTAAGATATCGAAATAAATAAAAATGTATGGAAGATAGATTTTTATTCAAATTTTATTTGTTTTGAATTTCGATGGAACCATCGATACTATCGTTATTTTTCCATCGATGGAAAAACCATCGAGTGGAGCCACCAACGATGGTTTTGCAGCCCTATTCACCAGTGTGTTGAATTTGGTCTCGATAATCAAAAAGTTGCAGGAGGCCAAAAAGTAGAGCTGGCAAAAGATCGATGTTTGTCCACATCGATGTTTCGATGTTTTTTATTTGAAAACATCGATTAATCGATTAAACATCGAAGTTAGTAAAAGAATTTTTTTTTTTTCATTTATTTAATATTGACGTCATTATTCAACATATATATAAAAAAATAACAAAATAATGTTTTTCAAACAAACTTAAATTAACAGTATTTTGATTTTTTCAAAACAAATTAGATTACGAAAATATTATTACTTAACTTAACACTATTTAAAGCTTTTAAAAACAAATGAAATATCCAAAATATAATGATAACTTAACATAACAGTTTTGTGAGTTTTTCAAACAAATTAAATTATGAAAATATAATGACTCAACTTATCAGTTGTTTGAGATCCATTCATTTTTATTTAGGAAAACCAGCATATCCACATTTTTTAGGACTTTAGCAATAGCTGACTTTGTGGCCAAAATGCGCTCAATCATGTAGAAAGCACTATTCCTGGGCTTGCTTAAATTTTGCATACGCTATTGAGCTGCTCTTGAAAAACGAAACTATGCTTTTGCACTTTCCCATAATTGTCTTAATATTTTCAAGGGAAAAACAGCTTTGGACAATTAAATTAATGCAATGAGCAAAGCAAGGCAAGTTTCGCTTTTGTAGAATCTCACATGCTTTTACAACGTTCCTCGCGTTGTCTGTAACAATTGCGCTGACTTTGTCAATAACTTGCCATTCCACAAGGACTTCGCGCAAAGAATTTGCAATATTTTGCGACGTGTGGTTGGTTTCGTCAATGAGATTTTTGGTTGACAAAACAGCTGCTTTTAGCTCAAAGTTGTCATTGATGAAATGGCAAGTGACTGTCATATAATTTTCGTTAGCCCGTGACGTCCAGCAATCTGTTGTTATAGCGCAATAGTCCACTCGGTCCAGAATACAGTGTAATTTGTCTTTCATATTTGTGTAAAAGTCTTGCATGCATGTGTTTCTCAATTTGTTACGAGAAGGCAGCTCGTAGCGAGGATCCAATGTACTGACAAAATTACGAAATCCTTTGTTTTCAACAACTGAGAACGGTCGCATGTCGGAGCATATATAGTGCATTAGTGAGCTATCAAGACTCTTTTTCCTAGCGGAAGATGCTTCGTATTTTTTTCAATGAAGGACAAAATAGACCCTGAAGATTTCGGAAGCTCGCTAACAGTTAATCCTGGATGCATCCGTTTCAGGTGTCCAGCCAAATTAGTGGTATTGCCACATGTTATATACATATGTTTTTCCACACTGAATGCATTTAGCTGAACTGCCATCCTTTGATTTGTTAAAAAATTGCCATACAGCTGACTGACCGTACCTTGTTCTTTTTGCTGGGTTTTCTTCTTCCACCTCCTTTGAGCTCGTCTTTGAAACTGCAAAAAAAAAAACAAAAAATAATTTGTAGTATTATATATATGTATGTACAAGTACTCTTATACACCTAGTCATCACTTTGCGTTGGGTATACGTTCCCAAAAAGTAGGTACGACTCAAAGCGACGTCTAGGTGTAGATATTTTGTATTAACAATACGCACTCAGCTACATACATAAAACGATAATCTTACCTTTGCCACTAGAACTTTCTACAAACCGCTCCATTTCAATCACTGCCTGCCAACACCAAAAGCCTAAAATTTAATAATTTTCATATTAAAATGGTATACTTAATCAGTTTTTTTAATGTAGAAAAGTTTTTTAATGCATAAAAGTTTCTTACTTACCACTTTCGTTCCACGTGCAATTACTAAGTGATGGTACAAAATTTGCGAAAACATCGAACATCGGTTTACGAACATCGATGTTTCATTTTCAAATTGAAACATCGATATAACATCGATATTCCGCCCAGCTCTACCAAAAAGTAAAAAGTGTTAAATATCAATAATCTCCACGCTTACTAAAGAAATATAATTACTAAATTTGGTGGTGCTAGCTTTGTTAGTTTTCGAGAAAATCAGTTTTATTTAATCTAGGGGGCGTAAGGGGCGTGGCGAAAATTTAAAATATGTAAACTTGAACAGCATAGGTATTACAGGAGTCTACAGTGGGTAACATTAATATTCTCCGCCGACTGCTTTAAATTTTCCTTCAAAATTTTCAAGTAATAATCTTGGTTCATGTTGCCATCGATAAACACCAGATTTCCGACACCATGCACAGTGGGCCAACTGAGCGGTCTAGCGGGACATAAGTCAAAATTAACTTTTTAAAAATTCGTTTGTTTTGTTATTTATCCTAATTGGCAACACTTGTAAAAGCTTATAAACGCTTTCGTGAGATTTTTTCAATGCACCCCTGATCAGCTGCGTGCTTTCAAAGTGAACAGATGTTCAGCACGTGGCATGCAAATATTTGGTTGCACTTTTTGATCTTTCTTGGTTGATCTTCAACTTAAACAAATTAAAACAAATTGGCCCAATTACTTTTGTTTTCGTCTAGAAAAGGTATGTATTCAATAAAAAAAATTATTTTGTGACCTGTCTATTCATGTGTAGCAAAATAAATGTGTTTGAAGTATGTACATATGTTGTTTTAACAAGTACGGTTTTGGGCCTTATACTAACTTCTCTGAACTATAACTTACTTTATTCAATCTTATTCAAGCTAGTATTAGCATTTATGTATCGTGTGAGTCTTTGTGATTTTAACGTGTTCAAAATGGTAGCCATCTACGACCATCTGCTAAGTTTATTACACTTTTTAGGTTCTATGTCGGTCCCAAAGCGCATGCTGTATAGCACTTGGCTTGGCGAAAATATCGCCACAAAAAAAGTTATTGCTTTAAAAGAACTTATATTTGGTACAATTTTAAAAAACAGAAACCTTTCAAAAAAGGAAATCGAGGAAATCACCAAAAAAATAACAAACTCTGTAAGCAGGCTTACAGAAAAATGGAAGGCATGCCATTACAACAAATCAGTCTTCGAAAAAAAAATCATAAATGGCTTGATGATTCGCTTTTTTTGTATAATATGACGTCTAGTTCACACATGGGTCGACCCAAGAAGGATTTCGGTGATCTCTGCCCTAAAGTGCAGACCAGAAAAGTGTCAAGCCTTGTAAAGGAAACCACGTGCGATGAGTTAATGGTGGCAACAAGCACTAGTCTGTATAAATCCGGAATGCGAACCGCATCAAAAATCGTTACAGAGCTTAATGGAAATGAGACGGCAGGACAAAAAATTAAAAAGTTATTGGACGCACAAGCACAATTTCCAAATCCGTACTTACCTGAAGAAGCCCTGGCTCTATACATGGATGTAGGCTACACGAAGCATACGTACAAGCTAATGCGATGTAGTGCTAAGGAGAGGAATGCTGATATATATCCGAGTTACCAAAGGTTGCACTCAGCTAAGGTTATGTGCTATCCAACCAACTTGAAATATTCAGACTATTCAGCTGAGACAACTTTGCAAAGTTTAGTCGACCATACCGTTAGTCGAATTATACAGGCGAACTCCCCAGTTTTTGATAATCAATTATTGGAAAATAATAATAAAATAAAATTAACTGCAGTACATAAATGGGGCTGTGATGGAAGCAGTGGACACGCAATATACCGGCAAAAGTTTGAAAATGGTGAAACCAATATGCTCGATCAGCACCTTTTTGCAGTTTGCCTTGTACCATTACAAATTCAGCTTGGATCAAATGTTTTATAGAAAAACCCACGGCCTTCCTCAACTCGCTATTGTAGGCCTTTAAAACTAATTTGCCAAAAGGAAACAAGCGAATTAATTAGATCAGAGAGCGACCATGTAAAAAACCAAGTAGAAAATATTCAACCAACGACTACCAATTTATATACAATTATGCACGAATTTCACATGACCATGTTGGATGGCAAAACATTTAGCGTCCTTGCAGAAGCACCTACCATGATATGTAGAATTTGTAGAGCCGCGCCAAAGAATATGAATAATATTAGTTTGGTAAAAAATTATAGAATTGATGCAGATCTCTTTAAATATGGTTTATCAACATTGCATATTGCCTACAGACTCCCAATAAAAAAATGGCAAGCTCGAGGTGAAGATAAGGCAAAGGTAGAAGCTAGAAAATCTGAAATCCAATTCCAGCTTAGAAAGCAAATGGGGTTATTGGTGGATATTCCAGTGGGTAGTAGTGGCAATACGAACAATGGAAATACCGCCAGACGGTTTTTTAGCCAACCAAATTTAGTAGCCGGTATTACTAGAGTTAGCGAAGCTCTAATATATAGGTTTAGTGTTATACTAAGGGTAATGGCTTGTGGATATCAAGTCAATACTGATTTATTCAGCTCATATGCCATGGCAACAGCTGAAATGTATGTCGACAGATATCCATGGTTTTACATGCCGTCATCTGTACACAAAGTTTTAATACATGGAGCGGACATCATCAACAATGTGGGATTTCCTATTGGTATATTGTCCGAAGAAGCACTTGAAGCCAGGAAAAAGGATTTTAGGAATATACGATTAAAGCATTCCCGTAAGGACAAGAGGAGCAATACAATGGAAGATGTTATGAATGGACTACTTGTTTCATCGGATCCTCTTATAACGACTCTCTCCAAAACAACAAAAGCCACTTTCAAAAAAATGAATTTGGACAAAACCGTTTTTGCTAAACCGATTGCTAAATAGCTGTAACGAATCTATTAGTGACTCGGATTCATCTGATTCCGAATAATTTTTTTTTTAAATATATTATAAATATGTTAAATATCTTAAATTTAAATTTTCAATGGAATATGTCTTCATTTGCGCAAGTTGCTACTAAAGTTCCGCTAGATGGGCAGCCTGGCCCACTGTGCCATGGGCTGAAATGCAGCCCCAAACCATGACGTGACCACCGCCGTGTTTTACGGTTGGTCTCAGGTGTTTTTTTTCCAGCTCGGTATTTGGCTTCCGCCAAACCATGGTCTTCCCATCGCTTCCAAACAAATTAAATTTGCTCTCATCCAGGAATATGACGTTGTTCCACCAGCTTTCATCCATTTCTGCGTGATCTTGGGCAAATTTCAGCCTGAGCTTTCTGTTGCGCTCACATAGCAATGGTTTTTTACGAGCAACACGGCCGTTGTACCCTTCCTTTTTGATGGCTCCTCTAATTGTTTGTGGTGAGACAGTCTTCCCATGATCAGCAAAGAGGTCAGCTGTCAATTGTGGCGCACTTAGTCGGGGATTTGTCTTCACTTTTCTGAGAATTTCGGCTTCCTCTCGCTTAGTCAATTTTTTTGGTTGGCCTGTTTGTTTGATTGAGGCGATTCTTCCCTCATTGCGGTATCTTCGAACGATATCACCTACAGTGTTTGGCTTCATTTGAAGAATATCACCGATTTGCCGATATGTCTTGCCCTCCAAAGTCAACTGCAGTACCACTTTTCGCTGCTCCAAAGATGAATTTTTTCCTTTGCGACCCATTTCGTAATGTTCCTAAACAAATAGACCCTCCGGTATGCTTGCAATCCAAAAACGTCAGTGAAGCGTTGCTTTTTCCTGGGAAACTCCATTATTCAGAATTCGGAGTTGCCATCATGTTTTTTTTTTGACGAATGACAAAAACCGAATATTAATGTAACGCGAAATTTTGAGTATTTTTTTTGTTTGCTGTATTTTTAAGCTTAGTATTAAATAAAACCTAAATGTGTTCACAGTTTTGGAAAAACAATAAATCTCTCTTTAGTTTACCATTTTGAATATATGAATTTGCACTTATTTTAAACTTTTTACAGGCGTTTGAAGTTGACAAACAAAAAAAAACCGAATATTAATGTTACCCACTGTAAGTACCAAATTTGGTGACTCTAGCTCTTATAGTCTCCGAGATCTACGTGTTCATATGGACGGACGGACGGACATGGCTATATACATATATTATAAACTTTATGGGGTCGGAAAAGCTTCCTTCTGCCTGTTACATACATTTTGGCGACTTTAATATACCATTTCACCCTATGGGTGTATGGTATAAAAAGTGCATAAATTCTTTAAATTTAATCCTGAAGAAAATAAATCGATATGTAATGTTTGCGGTTCGTGTTCCTGGATAGTGAAGAGTTCAGAGAAATTATGGAACCGATTTATTGCTGGCCTGGCATGAATCCCGTAACTGGCATGAATCCCGTATAATGAATTTTGTGTCTGCGAAGGAGCGAGCTATTAAAGATAACATAAGAGCTCTAGCAAAGGGAAAGCTAGTGTCCCTTAAAATCGACGTAGCCACTAGAATGGACAGAGCAATTCTTGGAGTGAATTTACAATTGATTCGTTCAACTTTATCAAAAACTGAAATCGTTGTTAAAACTCTAGGGATGATTCAGCTAGCGGATGCACATACTGGGATGTACATTAAACAACAAATTTTAGAAATTCTAAACATCTGATAATGGCAAAAATATGATTAAAGCCGTTCAAATTTTAAACGAATCCACGGAGGAATCCTTTTTCTTCGATGACAAGGAAGCTGAAAATATCATGCAAAAATCAGATTGCATTGATTTAGATAACATTCACCTCGTTAGATGCGCAGCACACACTCTTCAGTTGTGTGTACTTGATGTAAACAAGGTGAAGGCGATCGGGGATAAAATTAGTTGCTGTCGTACGTTGTGCAAATCACTCCGCACGGAAACAAATAGGTTAGAAACGATTCGTTGTTTATTAAATATATAAGTTAACATATACATAAATATTTAGGCGTTTCTCAATCGATAATAAAAAAACATCCCATCTCTGGATGTTATTACACGATGGAATTCGACCTATATAATGGTCACAAAATTATTTGATCTTAAGGAGTTCTTGGCTACGCAAACTACATACATGTAGTATGTAGATGCTGATTGGGACTGGATGGAGACTTATATTGACCCTTTTAAAGAAACATATTAAGCGACTTTAAAGCTTCAGAACACACACTTAGTTTATAGTGAGTTCTACATTCTGTGGATGGAATTAAAATAAAAATGTGAAAATAACAGTAATCTCATAAAAAATGAAGTAAGTAAGTCGTCTCGCCGACTTGGATATACCATACACCAGTAAAACAAATATTTTAAATTTATAATAACCAATGCATTTTCGTATTTTTAAAAAAATCGGTTTCCATGCTTTTTACAAGCATATCTTAGTATTTCGCTCACTCAAGCATACGAGCACCCTAGCGCCCCCACCAGCCAACGGCCAACTCCGGCCATATGGAAAAACGTTTATATGCATAACTTGGCTATTTTTATTCCGATTTTGATCAAATTTATTTTTTGCTTGATATTAGTATCAAATTTAAGTGTGCTAAATTTGATTGCACAAGGTTGAAAATTACGGGAGATAATCGAATTTTTTCAAATTACGGGGGCGGAAAGAGGCGTGGCAAAATCTTTACACATCAGAACTGTGCGCATTTACTTAGCAAATATACATACCAAATTTTGTGTCTCTAGTTGCTATAGTGTTTGAGAAAATCGGTTTTATATCATTTGCGGGGGCGGTAGGGGGCGTGGCAAAAATTTTACAAATATAAAATGTGCGCATTTACTTAGCAAATATACATACCAAATTTTGTGTCTCTAGTTGCTATAGTGTTTGAGAAAATCGGTTTTATATCATTTGCGGGGGCGGTAGGGGGCGTGGCAAAAATTTGAAACAAACTCGATAAGCGTACATATGACACGAGTCTACATACCAAATTTGGTGGCTCTAGCTCTTATAGTCTCCGAGATCTAGGTGTTCATACAGACGGACGGACGGACGGACGGACAGACGGACATGGCTAGATCGTCTCGGCTGTTGATGCTGATCAAGAATATATATACTTTATGGGGTCGGAAAAGCTTCCTTCTGCCTGTTACATACATTTTAGCGACTTTAATATACCATTTCACCCTATGGGTGTATGGTATAAAAACTATCAGCTCAAATGAATGTAAGGGAAAAGAAGTTGTTAGAAAATGAAGTGTTGTTGGCGGCAATTTATATGGACCCAAGGGGGTAAATTGTATGTTGACGCATAATCAAAAAGCGTTAGCAAAACAAAATTTAAAGCATATCGTTTAATTGAGTTGAAACGAGTAAGCTAAATATTGTAGTTTGACGCAAATTGTTGTCCTGTTTCTTTTATGTTTGGTGCTCTTAGTTCTGAAAAAATTGTGACACGCTATCTGAAATTGGCGTACATGGACTTGACGGAACAGAAGATGAGCCTGATGGATATATATCAGAGGCGTTAATTTTTGAAATACAAAATTGCTTAGTCTCGTTTTGATCAATTGATTGCATGTTTAAAGCAGGCGGAAATAAAAAAAATGCTGCTTTATGCCATAGATCGATATTTGGGACCCAAATTTCTTCAACAACATTCCACAAGTTAATTATTTTTTCTTTTAAGGCCAATATAGGAAATACATCTGTTGCTTGTGGTTCACATAGAAGCCGCATTTTGTTAATTGATGGCACTACGTAGCATAGTGATGGGCAACTGCAAAGTTGCAGCTTTTTAAATATAACTTCGAAATCACTGCTTAATTCAACTAACTGCTGAAGCGTTGATATATTTATAAGCAACAGTCGTTGGGTTTCTTGTTTCTCTTTTAGAATTTCGTTAATATTATACCAATTATCGACAATGGTTTTAAACATTGCAAAGTTTGAGTTCCATCGTGTCGGGCAATGGTTTTTCAACGAAGTTTTTAGCTGATGTTGCAAGTTTGCTTTTTTAAAATAGCGAACAATTTTTTTTGCATGCTTCCCCAAGTTCGGCTACCTCCAACGAATCATTAAAAACACGTTCCAGGACATTTGCTAGCAAATGACTGCTGCAGTTTAATCGAACGTTTCCTTCCAAGGCTTTTATAATATTGGTGCCTCTGTCAGTTACAAATTTTATTTTCTCCAAAGTATTAATGCCGAACTCCCCGAACAGTGTGTGTAACTTGCTCAAAACGTTTGCAGACGTTGAGCGTTGGAAATCCATGGATTTGAGGCCCAAAATTAATTCGAAAAGTTGATGTTCTTTTTGGAAGTGCAAAGTCACTCCTAAAAAGTTTCTATGGACGTAGTTGTCAGACCACAAATCAATAGTAGCAGTTGCTCCACCGTTCTGCACAACGTAGGCTAATTCATCTTTTATATAATTTTTTTTTTCGTCCGCGATTTTGTGCGTTGTTCGATACAACGTTGTTGCATTAGGCAGCATGTCTTCAATGTCCACATCTTCTCCATAATTTGCACCAATATGAATTAAAAATCTTGCAAGTTTTTTAAATCCAAGTCCATTGATTGATGAAAATGATTGGCAATCTTCAGTAACCCATGCTACACAAGCATCTGTAGCTGCTTTTTTTTCCTCCGCCGTTACAGTTTTTAACACTTTGCTTTCATTAAATTAAATTAGACGACTGTTTTCCTCCTTCATAATCTCTGCTAAAATATTCCACACAAAGCTTCTTCCCTTATGTCGGGTCTCCAATGTGTAGATATTTGTGCGTATTTTTTCTTGAATAACCTGCTCCATAGCGACGAAATGACAAAATTAAACTAATTGTGCTCATTTCAACCTACAATCGCAAGCATTCTCAAAAACAAAAAGAAACAAAGAAACAAAAACATAACGGTAATGCATCTAAACGAGTTCAGTGACTTCGGCATCATGAGCTGATTTTCACTCAACGCTGATTTTCGTTCAGTGAGGTGAATTGAGTAAGAATTTGGGCGTATAAGTAAATCAAGGGAAAAAAATCAATGTTGAGCCGAATAAACTCGGTAAGAAAAAAATATGAGCGGATTGGAGTCAATTTAAGTCGACAGTGAGTTCGTGTACATACGAATGTTTGATCGGCTGAGCCGAATGACACGATTATTCGGCTATTTTTATACCCTTGCAGAGGGTCTGTCCGTCCGTCTGTGCGTATGCGTTTGTATTACCTCGGAAAAATAAAGTATGAAAATCGGAAGAATCGGACCACTATATCATATAGCTCTGGAGAAAACATTTTTGCAAAAATTTGGAGTATCGCCATGAAATTTACCAATATGATAGTATTTCATATTAAATCTCAGAATCTAATCGGATAAATAGAACACAAGTTACAGCCGATATAAATCGGTTCAACTTGCTGCCTACTACGTCATCATGAAATCAATAGAGCACACGCATGCACACATACAGACGCAACGCTACATAAACTATATGTGTATGCGTGCGAGTCGTGGCATGCGTGTAAAAGGGGTGGAGAAGAAGAAGAAATTGAAATGATATTTGAAAGGTTCTGTGCATTAATGAATTGAGATACAGAAAAAGAGTTTGGAACATGTAAAGATATTATGGCCATGGACTGCAAGGGTATATAAACTTCGGCACAGCCGATGTTAGCTTCTTTGATATTTGTGTATGATTTTTTTTGCCATCACGCCTTGCCGTTCTCTGATACATATGCATGCACACATAGAATTGGTGTGCAACGAGCAAGGGGGAAGACGAAGAAAAAAAAATTACGAGTAGGTATAGCGAAATAAAAAGTGTTGGTGTTAATTAATATAATATACCATTTGTTTATTCAGAGCAAACAGTGAATATTGGTTGATGGTTAACACAGAACTAACTGCTGTTATGATACAGTGATCGTTCTGTTCTTTCCAACATGTTAAATAACATTGTAGCTTACATTAATAGATTACATGTTCTTATACTTAAATGTGTACATCAACAAAAAGTGACTAAAGATTTTGTTTGTGTGTTGTTATAAATATTAAATAATTAACACAAAATCACAAATTTCGCGCGTATTTTTAAGATAAGTGTATTTTGCATTTTTTAAATTAAATTAAGCCTATTATTACTTACATTATTTACAGTTGTGCATATTATGGTTACTATAAGGTGGTAGATTTTTGTAGTTCATCTACAGTTGCGCACAAATCTCTACATACGACCATGTTTTTGAGTTTTTCCGGTAAACGGCATTGAAATTAAAAAAAAAAATAGATACGCCAATTTAGGGGACAAGCAGTTTCAACTATTGGAGAAAAAAAATTTTTTTTAAGTTAAACTATGGAAGTCATGGCAAAAAACATAAAAATTAGCTTGACAAAAGTCTACATACGCCGCAATCCTTCCTTTAAATAAGTTAAAAACACAAGGAAATGAAGTAAAATTCTGGATTTCTTTTGACAAATAGCTGCATTGTACATCTGAGTAAGTCCTAAGAGTTATTTAAATTATAATTATTTAATTTAATTATTAATTTCGGCAATAATAGGAAACTGTGGTATCGATTATGGAGTAGGCCAAATGGCCAAAACGAGTGCATAAAAAACGATGAAACACATCGCGTTATGTTCATTACGGAATAGAGATACAACCCAAACCACTATTAATTGGTACGGCAAGTTTTTTTTCAAAGTTCGAATTTCAATTGGTTGTATTTATCTCCAATTGTTAATTCAACATACGAGTTTATACTTTTTGGAAAGGTTATTTTATTATCTTTCATTTGGTATCAAAATACTAATTTGTTTCATATCAGAAATAAAATAACCTTTCCAAAAAGTATAAACTCGTATGTTGAATTAACAATTGGAGATAAATACAACCAATTGAAATTCGAACTTTGAAAAAAAACTTGCCGTACCAATTAATAGTGGTTTGGGTTGTATATGTTACAAGTCGAAAAGACCCGTAAGCTGAGGCTAAATGGCGCCAGAAAGTGAAAAAGTTGTCTTAATATTTTCCGGCATTTTACATACCAATACACATATGTATGTATGTACATAAAAGTGGCAAGATGATAATTCGAAGGGCTATAGTTTTAATAAGGGTCAGTTAGTGGGCATTTTTGGTATGCATCATATATGTACATATCTCTATTCCGTAAGGAACATAACGCGTTGTTTCATCATTCGGCTCAACCGACCAAACATTCGTATGTACACGAACTAACTTTCGACTTAAATGTATTCCAAAGCGCTCCTATTTTTTGTCTTACTGAGTTTATTCGGCTCAACATTGATTTTTATACCCTTGCAGAGGGTATTATAAAATTGGTCAGATGTTTGTAACGCACAGAAGGAGACGTTTCCGACCCTATAAAGTATATATATTCTTGATCAGCATGAGAAGCTGAGTTGATATAGCCATGTCTGTCTGTCCGTCCGTCTGTGCGTATGCGTTTTACTCAGCCATCTTAAGAGCTATCGGGATGAAATTTTTTTGGGGGCTTTTAATAACCTGGGAAAAATAAAGTATGAAAATTGGCAGAATCGGACCACTATATCATATAGCTCTGGAGGAAACATTTTTGCAAAAATTGGAGTATCGCCATGAAATTTACCAATATGATAGTATTTCATATAAAATCTCAGATCCCAATCTAATCTAATCGGATAAATAGAACACAAGTTACAGCCGATATAAATCGGTTCAACTTGCTGCCTACTACGTCATCATGAAATCAACAGAGCACACGCATGCACACATACAGACGCAACGCTACATAAACTATATGTGTATGCGTGCGAATCGAGGCATGCGTGTAAAAGGGGATGGGGAAGAAGAAGAAGAAATTGAAATGTTATTTGAAAGGTTCTGTGCATTAATGAATTGAGATACAGAAAAAGAGTTTGGAACATGTAAAAATATTATGGCCATGGACTGCATGGGTATATAAACTTCGGCTCAGCCGAAGTTAGCTTCTTTGATATTTTTCTCCTTGATTTACTTATACGCCCAAATTCTTCTTCTGCCGAAGCCACTCAACTCGTTTAGATGCTTTACCGTTAGGTGTTTGTTTTCACTGTTTCTTTTTGTTTTTGAGAATGCTTGCGATTGTACACTCAGCGAAATTCAATTAAAGGCAACCACATTTTTGGCAAATTTTGAAAAAAAATTTTGGCATCTAGAAATGTAAAAAAAAATGAAGTCTAAGCAGGCTCTAACAAACGGTCACAAAGTGGCTCGGTTAGATTTCGCTAAAGAACACATGTCCTGGTCAGAAAATTGGAAGAAGGTGGTTTTCTCAGATAAGAAAAGTTCAATTTAGATGGCCCTGATGGATTCAATTACTTCTGGCATGACATTCGGCAGCCTGAACGTTATTCCAC
Organism: Drosophila insularis; assembly: GCA_018903935.1. Lineage (NCBI taxonomy): Eukaryota > Metazoa > Arthropoda > Insecta > Diptera > Drosophilidae > Drosophila > Drosophila insularis. Next base: position 75,260 of record JAEIFP010000608.1, on the reverse strand, counting down.
AAAGCGAAACTTTGGGGGAGGGTCGTTAATGGTGTGAGCTGCCTTTAGCTACGACAAACGAACTCCAATTTGCAAAGTTTCCGGGCGCTTGAACTCCCAAGGCTACATAAATTTGTTGGAGAATGTTCTTGTGGATTTTTTGGAGGAAAAACCGTTTCCTGACTCAATTTTTCAACAGGATAATGCGGCCATACCTGTTTCACGGGCTAGTCGAGCGTGGTTTCACCACCATGTTATGGCCTGCTCGATCTCCGGTTTTAAATCCTATCGAGAACATGTAGGTTGAAATAAGCACAATTAGTTTAATTTTGTCTTTTCGTCGCTATGGAGCAGGCTATTCTAGAAAAAATACGCACAATACCACAGTATCCTATTATTGCCGAAATTAATAACGGGATAAATAACTTTTAGGACTTACTCAGATGTACAATGCAGCTATTTGTCAAAAGAAATCCAGAATTTTACTTCATTTCCTTGTGTTTTTAACTTATTTAAAGGAAGGATTGCGGCGTATGTAGACTTTTGTCAAGCTAATTTTTATGTTTTTTGCCATGACTTCCATAGTTTAACTTAAAAAAAAATTTTTTTTCTCCAATAGTTGAAACTGCTTGTCCCCTAAATTGGCGTATCTATTTTTTTTTAAATTTCAATGCCGTTTACCGGAAAAACGCAAAAACATGGTCGTATGTAGAGATTTGTGCGCAACTGTAGATGAAACCACAAAGTTCCTAAGAACTACAAAAATCTACCACCTTATAGTAACCATAATATGCACAACTGTAAATAATGTAAGTAATAATAAGCTTAATTTAATTTAAAATATCAAAGAAGCTAACATCGGCTGTCCCGAAGTTTATATACCCTTGCAGTCCATGGCCATAATATTTTTACATGTTCCAAACTCTTTTTCTGTATCTCAATTCATTAATGCACAGAACCTTTCAAATATCATTTTAATTTCTTCTTCTTCTTCCCCATCCCCTTTTACATGCATGCCGCGACTTGCACGCATACACATATAGTTTATGTAGCGTTGCGTCTGTATGTGTGCATGCGTGTGCTCTATTGATTTGATGATGACGTAGTAGGCAGCAAGCCGAACCGATTTATATAGGCTATAACTTGTGTTCTATATATCCCATCAGATTCAAATTTTGGGATCTGAGATTTTATATATAATACTATCATATTGGTAAATTTCATGGCGATACTCCAATTTTTGCAAAAATGTTTCCTCCAGAGTTATATGATATAGTGGTCCGATTCTGCAAATTTTCATACTTTATTTTTCCCAGGTAATAAAAAGCCCCCATTTCATCCCGATAGCTCTTAAGATGGCTGAGTAAAACGCATACGCACAGACGGACGGACAGACGGACATGGCTATATCAACTCAGCTTCTCATGCTGATCAAGAATATATATACTTTATAGGGTCGGAAACGTCTCCTTCTGTGCGTTACAAACATCTGACCAATTTTATAATACCCTCTGCAAGGGTATAAATATGCAAATACCACTTATCTTAAAAAATACGCGCGAAATTTGTGATTTTGTGTTAATAAATTAATATTTATAACAACACACAAACAAAACCTTCAGTCACTTTTTATTTCGCTATACTCGTAATTTCTTTTTCTTCGTCTTCCCCCTTGCTCGTTGCACACCAATTCTATGTGTGCATGCATATGTATACTGTAGCGTTGCGTCTGTGTGTTTTGGTGCCCTTCAGTACTTGTCGCCGCGAGTCGCGGGGTTTCGGCGGGGACATGTCTGTCTATCATATCCATTAAAATTGCAGAGAGATTTAACATTGCATGTCCTAGCTTTCAAGACCACAACGACAACGTGGCGACAATTGTCTCTTCAGTCGCCGGGACTGTCACATTTTTCGCTCTGGTCGCCACCGAATGGAGGGACAATATCTCTTGATTGTCCTAGGTACTAGAGGGACAATTTAGTTTACATAAAACCAGAGAGCCAGGTCTAACTTCGGCCGCGCCAAAGTTTGTATACCCCCGCAATTTTACACATACCAAATTTCTCTAACTTTAATTATATATAGTACAAAATACAACAGGAGTCATTGTTTTCGACCGATCGTTCCTATGGGAGCAATATGAAATAGTCATCCGATCTTGATCAAATTTGGCACAGTAGTTTATAACATAAACTCACCAATTTTAAATTTCACGACAGTAGCTCAGCAAATTACAGGATCATGCGGGCTCAAAAATCACTTGTGGATTCCAATGCTCCTCCGCCTTCACTAACTGTAGTGCCTCATCGCAAACAATTATTTATCTCTAGGCTTGCTCCAGATACTTCTGAGTCGTCTGTGGCAGCTTACATTGGTAATATATGCCCTGCTAAGGTTTTAATTCAAAAGTTTAAGTTTTCTAGGCCTCGCGAAATTTCCTCTTTTAAAATTACAGTACCAAATGAGTATTTCTAAGCTATGGTAGACCCTAATTTTTGGACAGATGGCCTAGTTGTACACTAGTTTGCGCCCAATAAGCGCTCCCGTCCGTTGCCCGTCCACCTTCCTAATTTGTCTTCTGCTTCAAAAAACTAATAACGTCTAGTCTTTGCATTCATTATCAAAATGTAAGAGGACTTTTTCTGTTTTGGATAACGAAATTCTTTCTAATAACTTTATTTCTTATAGGCTTGATTGTGTTGGTCGCCGTAGCGGTGGAGTACTCATTGCTGTCAACTCGAATCTGTGTTCAAATGTTGTGCCAATTTTAGCTTAAATATTTCTTGTTCGTATATTACTCTGGCTTCTGATATCATGACCTACATGCACAATGCTGATGCTCTGCGAACCATTTTTAGTCGCCTTAAAAATCGTGATTTCCTTATAGTCTTAGGTGACTTTAACTTGCCTAATATTTCTTGGCTGATTGATGATAATCTCTCTTTTTTAACTCCTTCATCTCAACATATTTTTCTTGATAGCCTACTTGAATGTCCGCTATATCAGTTGAATTCTTTACTTGACTCTTCTACAAGTATCCCTGATCTTGTTTTTGTCTTGGATCCCATTGTTAGGTCTGTGTCTCAAACACAGCCCATTGTGAAGCCTGATCATCCTTATTACCCTACCATTGAAGTTATTATTTCTTACATTTCCGTTACTAATTCATTTAATAACATCTCAGTTTCTCGTCCTAGATGTTTTCGTAAAACAAATTTCAATCTTCTTAACAACCTTATTTCTTCTTTTGATTGGTCATTTCTTTTTGAGTGCTGTGATATAGATTGTGCAGTGAATTTTTTCTACTCTGCTCTTAATTCTCTAATTGATAAATGCGTTCCTTATGTGAATTTCTCCACCGTCTCCAGTACGCCAGTCTGGTTCACACGTAGGCTGTCTAATCTCCGTAACATTAAATCGAGATATTTTAAAAGGTTTAAAAAAACTGGTTCGCGACTTGGCTATGCAAATTATTGTCCAGCGAAATCTCAATTTTGTCTCTTAAATACTCAATGTTGTTTTGCCAGGCAAGGCAAATAATTTAACTTCAATAGTTTTTTTAATTTTCTTCAACGGGGCCATGGACGGGAACCATGGAAGTGTCAGGGGGCTTCTGGAAATGGTCTCCCGAAATTACAATATATAATATAATTATTTCAATAATTTTAAAATTTTTTACATCTCTTTATACCCTTAACTAATGAATCTTGCAAGTAGTTGGGCAATTTTGATAAATTCTTAATCTAATAAGACGCTCTCTTCGAAAATTGTTGAATTTTCTAAACCAAAAATCTTCATCATGTTATCGAACTATTATTTCTTAGCATATTGCAAACCGTTCAAATGTCAACAAAATACCGAGTATGACCGAGTGGAAAACTAAATAAAATATCAAAGAAGCTAACTTCGGCTGTGCCTAAGTTTATATACCCTTGCAGTTATATTTAATCCGATAACAAAAGTGAACTTCACACATGAACAAAATTAGTTGTCGTATTAAAAAAATGTTGAAATATTTTTTAAACTACTGAATTCAAAAGACATTTAACGATTATTAAACAATATAAATCTTTCTTTGAAGTTATAAATTAGTCAGACGTTCCCTCGGGCGAAAGAAAAATTCCTGGATATTTGGGATGCTTGTCTCCGTTCTGGAAAAACGAATTAAGAATTAAAGAAAGTTTATAATACTACATAGATTGGGCTTAGCTTTTCCTTAGGGCGATATATATATTCTCTATTCAAAAGATTGGAACGCTTCTCGTGTTCTGGAAGCAATGGTTTAAAAATTAAAGAAAGAATAAAGTAAAAAGTTTAAAAGAATAGATTTAAACTTTCCTTAGCCCAGACAAATAGTCCTAACAAGATCGGGATGCTTCGCTTCGTTCTAAAAATTCTATTTGTTAGAGTTAAGGAAAAGGAAAAATTATTGTTTAAGAGATTTATACTTTCCTTAGGCCAGAGAAATAAATTCGTTTTAACAAGCTCAGGATGCTTTGCTATGTTCTGAAAATTTTATTAAGGAAAGTTAAAGGAAGTTTAAATAATAGTTGAAGAGAAAATACCGTTCTGAAAATACTATTAAAGAGAGCAAAAGAAATAATACAATAAGAGTTTAAGCTAAAAGCACAAGTAAAAATATCAAAGAAGCTAACTTCGGCTGTGCCGAAGTTTATATACCCTTGCAGTCCATGGCCATAATATTTTTACTTGTTCCAAACTCTTTTTATACCCTTGCAGAGTGTATTATAAAATTGGTCAGATGTTTGTAACGCACAGAAGGAGACGTTTCCGACCCTATAAAGTATATATATTCTTGATCAGCATGAGAAGCTGAGTTGATATAGCCATGTCCGTCTGTCCGTCCGTCTGTGCGTATGCGTTTTACTCAGCCATCTTAAGAGCTATCGGGATGAAATTTTTTTTGGGTCTTTTTATTACCCGGGAAAAATAAAGTATGAAAATTGGCAGAATCGGACCTCTATATCATATAGCTCTGGAGGAAACATTTTTGCAAAAATTGGAGTATCGCCATGCGTATCAAAATGATAAGACAGTCAAAAAATTTGATTTCATTTCATCGCCAATTACATGTTGTTTGGAATTTTACAAAAACAAATATTGAGATAGATAGATCAAAGCATAAGCTGCAAAATATTACCGTTACTTGCTATTTTTAGCATTCTCTGGAATACCACCGTTAGTTTTTCATGGAAATGGAAGAATTTTGTCTGATTGCAGTTGTATCATAATTATAAGACACATTAAGAAAAGTTAAGTTAACCGAATCGGAAGCAAATTTTTAGTAGAGATTAACTAAAAAAAATTGATTCAAGACTTAAATAAATAAAATAACGGAGTAGTGGTCGGAAACCAGTTTTAAGTTCACGCTACAAACGGCTTATTATCAATAAAGCGAGCAATTCATCTGCGTCCTGTTCCCGGCTTGCAGCACTTGCCAGTAAAAAAGTGTCCCGCATGACTGTTGGCGTACACTAAATGATTCTGAACATATTGTTCGAGCAGTCCTCAAAAAAAATCCCTTTTTAACACCCCGTCACAAAGCTGCAAGGATCGAATTTGACCAACGAAACTTGGATACAAACTGGGACTTGGTATAAAAATGCAGCATTGAACTCTTGCATATGTCTAATGTTTTTATTTTAAATAAAGTTATTTTTTCTGATGAGAAAAGTTTAATCTCGATGGTCCCGATGGTTTCCGGCATTATTTGCGCGATCTGCGAAAGGAGCCTCTTTATTTTTCAAAGAGAAATTTTGGTGGCGGTTCAGTAATGGGAGCATTCAACAAGTTTGGGACGTTAGACTTGCAGTGTACCAGCTCCAAAATGAAAAGCTGTGATTACATACAGGTCTAAGACAACAGTTTGATCCCCTTTTTAAATGAAAATAGAGAGATTCCACATGTTTTCATGCAGGACAATGGACGAATTCACGTTAGTCGCGAAACCAAATCGTTTTTGGATCGTCGTTCAGTGGCTTTATTGGACTCTCCGGCTTGCTCACCGGAATTAAACCCAATAGAAAATATCTGGGGTATAATGGCACGACGTGTCTACAACAGCAACAACAGGACCTATGAGAACATACAGGACCTGAAAATATCGATTTTTAGGGAGTGGCGTTCTTTAGAGCCAGAGTTACTTCAAAAATTGTCAAATTCTATGAAAAAAAGAATTTTTGAAGTTGGTAGATGCCAAGGATCAACAAAAAATCTATAAAATATCGTTTCTTATTAATTTCATAATTTTTTTTTTATATTTAAGTGCTACAGCCGAAAGTGTCTTATAATTTTGATACAACTAAAAATACTGCATTTTCTATTTTTTTGAAAAAAAAAAAAAACATTTCTTGTTAAAATATTTGAATAAAATGTGTTAAACCGCTTTTCTGTTCCATTATTAAATATTTCCATAAGTTTTTAGTCCAGTAGGTGCCTTAATTTTAAAAATATTCAAGAAAAACCAAGTGTCTTATCATTTTTACGCACCTTATACAAAATCTCAGATCCCAAAATTTGAATCTGATCGGATAAATAGAACACAAGTTATCATCAAATCAATAGAGCACACGCATGCACACATACAGAAGCAACGCTACATAAACTATATGTGTAGGTATGCGTGCGAATCGAGGCATGCGTGTAAAAGGGGATGGGGAAGAAGAAGAAAAAATTGAAATGATATTTGAAAGGTTCTGTGCATTAATGAATTGAGATACAGAAAAAGAGTTTGGAACATGTAAAAATATTATGGCCATGGACTGCAAGGGTATATAAACTTCGGGTATATAGCTTCTTTGATATTTTACTATTGATTTTTTTTTAGTTTACTGGAAAATTTTCTTTTGAAATTTTTCCACAATAGGGAGAAAGAGAATGTTTATGTGTTTTTAGAAGTACAATAATAAATATAAATTATATAATTTGGGTGGTTGCTACTTTTTATACCCTTGCAGAGGGTATTATAAAATTGGTCAGATGTTTGTAACGCACAGAAGGGACGTTTCCGACCCTATAAACTATATATATTCTTGATCAGCATGAGAAGCTGAGTTGAGCCATCAGCCATCTTAAGAGCTATCGGGATGAAATTTTTTTTGGGGGCTTTTTATTACCTGGGAAAAATAAAGTATAAAAATTGGCAGAATCGGAAAAAAATTGCAAAAATTGGAGTATCCCCATGAAATTTACCAATATGATAGTATATATAAAATCTCAGATCCCAAAGTTTGAATCTGATCGGATAAATAGAACACAAGTTACAGCCGATATAAATCGGTTCAACTTGCTGCCTACTACGTCATCATGAAATCAACAGAGCACACGCATGCACACATACAGACGCAACGCTACATAAACTATATGTGTATGCGTGCGAATCGAGGCATGCGTGTAAAAGGGGATGGGGAAGAAGAAGAAGAAATTGAAATGTTATTTGAAAGGTTCTGTGCATTAATGAATTGAGATAAATTTCATCCCGATAGCTCTTAAGATGGCTGAGTAAAACGCATACGCACAGTCGGACGGACAGACGGACATGGCTATGTTAACTCAGCTTCTCATGCTGATCAAGAATATATATACTTTATAGGGTCGGAAACGTCTCTTTCTGTGCGTTACAAACATCTGACCAATTTTATAATACCCTCTGCAAGGGTATAAAAAAATCATAAAATTAGTTATATTAAAGCATAGTCTGAATTTCAGTTATGACCCGATTCACAACTAAAGTAGCCAAAGTGCGAAAAATCAGCAGCTTGGTTGAAGATTCCCGTAGAGTAAAGAGCGAAGTGAAGAGACAGAACGAAACGAAACCGAAATTTTACGGAAATGTCTATTCCACACCAACAAATATGCCATCATGGTGACTATATGGTGTTTCGTATACTTGGGCTTTGATATGGGGTTGGCGGATGCTTGAAAATGCCCAGTCAATTTCGGTCAATTGTTTTATTGTTGGAACTTTATCGAGAAGAGTTGATAATCCCAGGCCACTCAGCGTGGTCTCTAATTGATCCTGGCCTGTTGAGCGACATATGTTAAAGTCGCCCAAAACAACTAATTTAATGTAGCGCACTTGCAATTCGTCTATCAATGTCGTAATTGTAGTTCCAAATTGCGTTACGGGAAACGATGGATTTCTGTACGTGACGATATAAACAGTTTCCATGTGCTTAAATGCTACGAGTTGGCATATCTAACTCGGAGTTTCAGTTTCCAGACTTCTCTGTTCAAAAACAACCATGTTTTCTACTTTTTTCGTCTTCGCGTACACAATAATTCCATTATGGGATCTTCTGTTGTCCACTCGTGCGGATCCATTTATCCTTGCAATTACATTATAACCATCTATGCCACATTCATCTTCCTCTCTAGTCCAGCTTTCTACAAAGCATAGGACATCTGCAGAGTTTACATATATATCTGTCAATATATCGGCACTTCGCAGATGCAAACCTTGTATGTTGTGATAATATACTAGAAAATTTTCTAGTGGTTTGTCGAGAATCCAATTGTGGCAAGGTTCAATAGGGGTCCAATCAGAATGGGCAGGATTTCTTTTTTTGGACCTGGATTCAGCTCCAACTGACTCCTCCAAAAACTTAACCCAAAGTGTCGATACTCTTCCACTTGGTAAGCAGTCTACTCCCATAACTTGTCGACTTGCTCCATTCACTAATCTGTCACTAGTATTGATATTCTCTGTTATCATGTACTTCGCGGTAGTTTTAAGGATGAGCGTATATGGGAGGCCTTGGGTGTCGGAGGTTTTGAATCCTTCAACGTTTTCCAAGATCCTTATTTTATTTGCACAGTAGTTTATAACATAAACTCACCAATTTTAAATTTCACGACAGTAGCTCAGCAAATTACAGGATCATGCGGGCTCAAAAATCACTTGTGGATTCCAATGCTCCTCCGCCTTCACTAACTGTAGTGCCTCATCGCAAACAATTATTTATCTCTAGGCTTGCTCCAGATACTTCTGAGTCGTCTGTGGCAGCTTACATTGGTAATATATGCCCTGCTAAGGTTTTAATTCAAAAGTTTAAGTTTTCTAGGCCTCATGAAATTTCCTCTTTTAAAATTACAGTACCAAATGAGTATTTCTAAGCTATGGTAGACCCTAATTTTTTGGACAGATGGCCTAGTTGTACACTAGTTTGCGCCCAATAAGCGCTCCCGTCCGTTGCCCGTCCACCTTCCTAATTTGTCTTCTGCTTCAAAAAACTAATAACGTCTAGTCTTTGCATTCATTATCAAAATGTAAGAGGACTTTTTCTGTTTTGGATAACGAAATTCTTTCTAATAACTTTATTTCTTATAGGCTTGATTGTGTTGGTCGCCGTAGCGGTGGAGTACTCATTGCTGTCAACTCGAATCTGTGTTCAAATGTTGTGCCAATTTTAGCTTAAATATTTCTTGTTCGTATATTACTCTGGCTTCTGATATCATGACCTACATGCACAATGCTGATGCTCTGCGAACCATTTTTAGTCGCCTTAAAAATCGTGATTTCCTTATAGTCTTAGGTGACTTTAACTTGCCTAATATTTCTTGGCTGATTGATGATAATCTCTCTTTTTTAACTCCTTCATGTCAACATATTTTTCTTGATAGCCTACTTGAATGTCCGCTATATCAGTTGAATTCTTTACTTGACTCTTCTACAAGTATCCCTGATCTTGTTTTTGTCTTGGATCCCATTGTTAGGTCTGTGTCTCAAACACAGCCCATTGTGAAGCCTGATCATCCTTATTACCCTACCATTGAAGTTATTATTTCTTACATTTCCGTTACTAATTCATTTAATAACATCTCAGTTTCTCGTCCTAGATGTTTTCGTAAAACAAATTTCAATCTTCTTAACAACCTTATTTCTTCTTTTGATTGGTCATTTCTTTTTGAGTGCTGTGATATAGATTGTGCAGTGAATTTTTTCTACTCTGCTCTTAATTCTCTAATTGATAAATGCGTTCCTTATGTGAATTTCTCCACCGTCTCCAGTACGCCAGTCTGGTTCACACGTAGGCTGTCTAATCTCCGTAACATTAAATCGAGATATTTTAAAAGGTTTAAAAAAACTGGTTCGCGACTTGGCTATGCAAATTATTGTCCAGCGAAATCTCAATTTTGTCTCTTAAATACTCAATGTTGTTTTGCCAGGCAAGGCAAATAATTTAACTTCAATAGTTTTTTCAATTTTCTTCAACGGGGCCATGGACGGGAACCATGGAAGTGTCAGGGGGCTTCTGGAAATGGTCTCCCGAAATTACAATATATAATATAATTATTTCAATAATTTTAAAATTTTTTACATCTCTTTATACCCTTAACTAATGAATCTTGCAAGTAGTTGGGCAATTTTGATAAATTCTTAATCTAATAAGACGCTCTCTTCGAAAATTGTTGAATTTTCTAAACCAAAAATCTTCATCATGTTATCGAACTATTATTTCTTAGCATATTGCAAACCGTTCAAATGTCAACAAAACACCGAGTATGACCGAGTGGAAAACTAAATAAAATATCAAAGAAGCTAACTTCGGCTGTGCCTAAGTTTATATACCCTTGCAGTTATATTTAATCCGATAACAAAAGTGAACTTCACACATGAACAAAATTAGTTGTCGTATTAAAAAAATGTTGAAATATTTTTCAAACTACTGAATTCAAAAGACATTTAACGATTATTAAACAATATAAATCTTTCTTTGAAGTTATAAATTAGTCAGACGTTCCCTCGGGCGAAAGAAAAATTCCTGGATATTTGGGATGCTTGTCTCCGTTCTGGAAAAACGAATTAAGAATTAAAGAAAGTTTATAATACTACATAGATTGGGCTTAGCTTTTCCTTAGGGCGATATATATATTCTCTATTCAAAAGATTGGAACGCTTCTCGTGTTCTGGAAGCAATGGTTTAAAAATTAAAGAAAGAATAAAGTAAAAAGTTTAAAAGAATAGATTTAAACTTTCCTTAGCCCAGACAAATAGTCCTAATAAGATCGGGATGCTTCGCTTCGTTCTAAAAATTCTATTTGTTAGAGTTAAGGAAAAGGAAAAATTATTGTTTAAGAGATTTATACTTTCCTTAGGCCAGAGAAATAAATTCGTTTTAACAAGCTCAGGATGCTTTGCTATGTTCTGAAAATTTTATTAAGGAAAGTTAAAGGAAGTTTAAATAATAGTGGAAGAGATTATATGTATACTTTTTAATAAGATCGGGATGCTTCGCTCGGTTCTGAAAATACTATTGACAGTTAAGAAGGGGGGAAATAATACATATGTAGTTAAAGAGATTATACATATGTATACTTTCCTTAGGCCAGAGAAATATTTCTTTTGAATAATGGAAATGCTTCGCCCCGTTCTGAAAATACTATAAAAGAGAGCAAAATAAATAATACAATAAGAGTTTAAGCTAAAAGCACGAGTAAAAATATCAAAGAAGCTAACTTCGGCTGTGCCGAAGTTTATATACCCTTGCAGTCCATGGCCATAATATTTTTACTTGTTCCAAACTCTTTTTATACCCTTGCAGAGGGTATTATAAAATTGGTCAGATGTTTGTAACGCACAGAAGGAGACGTTTCCGACCCTATAAAGTATATATATTCTTGATCAGCATGAGAAGTTGAGTTGATATAGCCATGTCCGTCTGTCCGTCCGTCTGTGCGTATGCGTTTTACTCAGCCATCTTAAGAGCTATCGGGATGAAATTTTTTTTGGGTCTTTTTATTACCCGGGAAAAATAAAGTATGAAAATTGGCAGAATCGGACCTCTATATCATATAGCTCTGGAGGAAACATTTTTGCAAAAATTGGAGTATCGCCATGCGTATCAAAATGATAAGACAGTCAAAAAATTTGATTTCATTTCATCGCCAATTACATGTTGTTTGGAATTTTACAAAAACAAATATTGAGATAGATAGATCAAAGCATAAGCTGCAAAATATTACCGTTACTTGCTATTTTTAGCATTCTCTGGAATACCACCGTTAGTTTTTCATGGAAATGGAAGAATTTTGTCTGATTGCAGTTGTATCATAATTATAAGACACATTAAGAAAAGTTAAGTTAACCGAATCGGAAGCAAATTTTTAGTAGAGATTAACTAAAAAAATTGATTCAAGACTTAAATAAATAAAATAACGGAGTAGTGATCGGAAACCAGTTTTAAGTTCACGCTACAAACGGCTTATTATCAATAAAGCGAGCAATTCATCTGCGTCCTGTTCCCGGCTTGCAGCACTTGCCAGTAAAAAAGTGTCCCGCATGACTGTTGGCGTACACTAAATGATTCTGAACATATTGTTCGAGCAGTCCTCAAAAAAAATCCCTTTTTAACACCCCGTCACAAAGCTGCAAGGATCGAATTTGACCAACGAAACTTGGATACAAACTGGGACTTGGTATAAAAATGCAGCATTGAACTCTTGCATATGTCTAATGTTTTTATTTTAAATAAAGTTATTTTTTCTGATGAGAAAAAGTTTAATCTCGATGGTCCCGATGGTTTCCGGCATTATTTGCGCGATCTGCGAAAGGAGCCTCTTTATTTTTCAAAGAGAAATTTTGGTGGCGGTTCAGTAATGGGAGCATTCAACAAGTTTGGGACGTTAGACTTGCAGTGTACCAGCTCCAAAATGAAAAGCTGTGATTACATACAGGTCTAAGACAACAGTTTGATCCCCTTTTTAAATGAAAATAGAGAGATTCCACATGTTTTCATGCAGGACAATGGACGAATTCACGTTAGTCGCGAAACCAAATCGTTTTTGGATCGTCGTTCAGTGGCTTTATTGGACTCTCCGGCTTGCTCACCGGAATTAAACCCAATAGAAAATATCTGGGGTATAATGGCACGACGTGTCTACAACAGCAACAACAGGACCTATGAGAACATACAGGACCTGAAAATATCGATTTTTAGGGAGTGGCGTTCTTTAGAGCCAGAGTTACTTCAAAAATTGTCAAATTCTATGAAAAAAAGAATTTTTGAAGTTGGTAGATGCCAAGGATCAACAAAAAATCTATAAAATATCGTTTCTTATTAATTTCATAATTTTTTTTTTTATATTTAAGTGCTACAGCCGAAAGTGTCTTATAATTTTGATACAACTAAAAATACTGCATTTTCTATTTTTTTGAAAAAAAAAAAACATTTCTTGTTAAAATATTTGAATAAAATGTGTTAAACCGCTTTTCTGTTCCATTATTAAATATTTCCATAAGTTTTTTAGTCCAGTAGGTGCCTTAATTTTAAAAATATTCAAGAAAAACCAAGTGTCTTATCATTTTTACGCACCTTATACAAAATCTCAGATCCCAAAATTTGAATCTGATCGGATAAATAGAACACAAGTTACAGCCGATATAAATCGGTTCAACTTGCTGCCTACTACGTCATCATGAAATCAACAGAGCACACGCATGCACACATACAGACGCAACGCTACATAAACTATATGTGTATGCGTGCGAATCGAGGCATGCGTGTAAAAGGGGATGGGGAAGAAGAAGAAAAAATTGAAATGATATTTGAAAGGTTCTGTGCATTAATGAATTGAGATACAGAAAAAGAGTTTGGAACATGTAAAAATATTATGGCCATGGACTGCAAGGGTATATAAACTTCGGGTATATAGCTTCTTTGATATTTTACTATTGATTTTTTTTTAGTTTACTGGAAAATTTTCTTTTGAAATTTTTCCACAATAGGGAGAAAGAGAATGTTTATGTGTTTTTAGAAGTACAATAATAAATATAAATTATATAATTTGGGTGGTTGCTACTTTTTATACCCTTGCAGAGGGTATTATAAAATTGGTCAGATGTTTGTAACGCACAGATGGGACGTTTCCGACCCTATAAACTATATATATTCTTGATCAGCATGAGAAGCTGAGTTGAGCCATCAGCCATCTTAAGAGCTATCGGGATGAAATTTTTTTTGGGGGCTTTTTATTACCTGGGAAAAATAAAGTATAAAAATTGGCAGAATCGGAAAAAAATTGCAAAAATTGGAGTATCCCCATGAAATTTACCAATATGATAGTATATATAAAATCTCAGATCCCAAAGTTTGAATCTGATCGGATAAATAGAACACAAGTTACAGCCGATATAAATCGGTTCAACTTGCTGCCTACTACGTCATCATGAAATCAACAGAGCACACGCATGCACACATACAGACGCAACGCTACATAAACTATATGTGTATGCGTGCGAATCGAGGCATGCGTGTAAAAGGGGATGGGGAAGAAGAAGAAGAAATTGAAATGTTATTTGAAAGGTTCTGTGCATTAATGAATTGAGATAAATTTCATCCCGATAGCTCTTAAGATGGCTGAGTAAAACGCATACGCACAGTCGGACGGACAGACGGACATGGCTATATTAACTCAGCTTCTCATGCTGATCAAGAATATATATACTTTATAGGGTCGGAAACGTCTCTTTCTGTGCGTTACAAACATCTGACCAATTTTATAATACCCTCTGCAAGGGTATAAAAAAATCATAAAATTAGTTATATTAAAGCATAGTCTGAATTTCAGTTATGACCCGATTCACAACTAAAGTAGCCAAAGTGCGAAAAATCAGCAGCTTGGTTGAAGATTCCCGTAGAGTAAAGAGCGAAGTGAAGAGACAGAACGAAACGAAACCGAAATTTTACGGAAATGTCTATTCCACACCAACAAATATGCCATCATGGTGACTATATGGTGTTTCGTATACTTGGGCTTTGATATGGGGTTGGCGGATGCTTGAAAATGCCCAGTCAATTTCGGTCAATTGTTTTATTGTTGGAACTTTATCGAGAAGAGTTGATAATCCCAGGCCACTCAGCGTGGTCTCTAATTGATCCTGGCCTGTTGAGCGACATATGTTAAAGTCGCCCAAAACAACTAATTTAATGTAGCGCACTTGCAATTCGTCTATCAATGTCGTAATTGTAGTTCCAAATTGCGTTACGGGAAACGATGGATTTCTGTACGTGACGATATAAACAGTTTCCATGTGCTTAAATGCTACGAGTTGGCATATCTAACTCGGAGTTTCAGTTTCCAGACTTCTCTGTTCAAAAACAACCATGTTTTCTACTTTTTTCGTCTTCGCGTACACAATAATTCCATTATGGGATCTTCTGTTGTCCACTCGTGAGGATCCATTTATCCTTGCAATTACATTATAACCATCTATGCCACATTCATCTTCCTCTCTAGTCCAGCTTTCTACAAAGCATAGGACATCTGCAGAGTTTACATATATATCTGTCAATATATCGGCACTTCGCAGATGCAAACCTTGTATGTTGTGATAATATACTAGAAAATTTTCTAGTGGTTTGTCGAGAATCCAATTGTGGCAAGGTTCAATAGGGGTCCAATCAGAATGGGCAGGATTTCTTTTTTTGGACCTGGATTCAGCTCCAACTGACTCCTCCAAAAACTTAACCCAAAGTGTCGATACTCTTCCACTTGGTAAGCAGTCTACTCCCATAACTTGTCGACTTGCTCCATTCACTAATCTGTCACTAGTATTGATATTCTCTGTTATCATGTACTTCGCGGTAGTTTTAAGGATGAGCGTATATGGGAGGCCTTGGGTGTCGGAGGTTTTGAATCCTTCAACGTTTTCCAAGATCCTTATTTTATTTGCAGGAGTCACCGATACAGCTTTTATTGTATCCTTTGCTGTAGAAATGAATTCAGTATTGATTTGTGCCAGTTTCATTATGTTATAACTGTTTGCCTTTGCATTTGAATAAAATAGTCGTATTGCTTCTTCAGGGATTGTGTTCAACACTCCACTATTGACTTCTCTCCCTTTTATTAAAGCAATATCGCTATCGGTCATTTTACCTTCTGACATATTATTCAACGCTACTGCAAAAGCACAATCTTCGCGTTGTCTCATGATTTCTGTTAGTTCAAAAAACTTAAACAGATCCCAAAGTGCAGTCCCTGCAATAACGCCGTAGTTGTCTCTAGGGTTAGAACGAAATATCCATCTATCACCAACTGGAGAAAGTTGTTTTAAATCTCAAAAAAAAATTATTGAAATTCCGCCAAAATATTCCGTTGTTCTAAAAATTTGTTTTAGCCGACTATCCAAATTAGACAACACTTTGGCACCCACCATTGATATCTCATCAATTATTATTAGCTCAGCTAAGCTTCGAATAAATGGTGTTGAGAACTGAACTGTCCAACTGAAGACTGGATCACCGGTAATGAAAACAACGAATGCAATGTGAGACCTCCGATTGTAAAGGCGGCTTTTCCTGTTGGAGCACAAAGCAATATTTTAGTCACTTCTGGGTTCGTACCTGCCACGGTGGTAAACCTCAACATAAGCGACTGATAAATAGTAGAAATCAGTTTATTCTTTCCCACTCCTTCACCGCCCCCCACATATTCGTAAAAGGGGTTATTAGCGTTGACTCTGTGCATTACGTGGGCATAATATTGCCGCTACTTCCTATTGAGTGAGCGCACCAGCTTAAACTAATCGTTTTTGGGAATCGGCGGCAGTTTTATAACTCTGGGTCCATTTTTATCAGAGTTATAACACTGTAATAGTCAAAAAAAAAAGACATGGTAAAATTCGATGGTTTCACCCTATTTCAGGTCTTGCGAATCGAACTGCATCATTAGTTATACCATACACCCATAGGGTGAAATGGTATATCAAAGTCGCCAAAATGTATGTAACAGGCAGAAGGAAGCTTTTCCGACCCCATAAAGTATATATATTCTTGATCAGCATCAACAGCCGAGACGATCTAGCCATGTCCGTCTGTCCGTCCGTCCGTCTGTATGAACACCTAGATCTCGGAGACTATAAGAGCTAGAGCCACCAAATTTGGTATGTAGACTCGTGTAGTATGTAGAGTGATCAAGTTTATTTCAAATTTCTGCCACGCCCCCTACCGCCCCCGCAAATTATATAAAACCGATTTTCTTAAACACTATAGCAACTAGAGACACAAAATTTGGGATGTATATTTGCTTAGTAAATGCGCACACTTTGTCTTTATAAAAATTTTGCCAAGCCCCCTACCGCCCCCGCAAATTACATAAAACCGATTTTCTTAAACACTTTAGCAACTAGAGACACAAAATTTGGTATGTATATTTGCTTTGAAAATGCGCACATTTTGTATTTGTAAAAATTTAAGTTTCTTTAAATTGAAAGGGCTACAAATTTTGGGAACAGAACTGTACTGACTTGAATCTGACCTCTCTTCCTTGTGCCTACCATCGAACCACACTCGGCGACAGCGTCAGAGCGCTGGCGCCCCGTTAAAATGGTACTTCTTAAAGCGACAAAATACAAGCAACCAATCACAACACAATTAGAGGCTGATGCAATATTACAATAATGATGAAATTGTCATTAATGAGAAATATCCAAAACTACAACCACACGCACACAAACTCGACATGCGGCGACACACGCCAAACCACAACCTCACACACACAAACTCGGTATGCGCCGACATATATGTTCATTTTCTTTTTGTTTCACTAGATTTTTTTCTTCACTGTGTCTACACAAAATTTTTCTTATATTGAAATTCTTTCACTTAATTTTATTTTTCTTAACTTACATTATTAGTAACATCTTCGGTGCTTTTACTGATCGGCTTGTAGGGGGGCTCGTTCTTCCATGATGAAGGTACCAACGCTCCTGGGCAAACACGTTCGGGTTGTCAGTTTTCTTTGAACGGATCTTTGAAAAAATTGCAGCCATAAATTTGACCCTATCTGATTCGCAGTGCAGTTCAACATAGCGTTTTTATTTCGTTGACACTTAAGGCATTTAACGCGTTTTCTCGTTCACGACCACTAGTATCTTTCTCTAGCACTCGATCAAGTTTTATTTATCAGGGTCCCTGCTCGGGCGCCAATTAAACACTTCCTTCACTCATGTTAGAAAAAAACCAGAGAGCCGGGGCTAATTTCGGCCGTGCCGAAGTTTATATACCCTTGCAACTTTATACATTCCAAATTTCTTTAACTTTAATTGTAGTAAAAATATACAACAAAAGTCACTGTTTTTCACCGATCGTTCCTATGGGCGCTATGTGATATAGTCACCCTATCTTAATAAAATTTGGCATAGTCATTAATAGGTATATTAAACTGATAAATATTTTTTTTCATGCCAATTGCGTGAAAAGTAACGAAGTTATTGATAAAAGTCACTGTTTTCGGCCGATCGTTCCTATGGGAGCAATACGATATAGTCATCCGATCTTGATCAAATTTCGCAGTCGTTTAAAAGTGTAATAAACTCGCCAATATTAAATTTCATGACAGTAGCTCAGAAAATAACGAAGTTATAAAGAAAAGTCACTGTTCGTGACTTTGCCGTTTGTATGGGAGCTATACAATATAGTGGTCCGATCCAGCTGAATCCGAGATATACAACTCCTGCAGTATATACAAGTATATACAGTATATACAAGTATATACAGTATATACAAGCCTACATGCAAAATTTCAGCGCTGTAGCTCTTACGGTCTAGGAGGAGTTTGCGTTGATCCAGACGGACATGGCTATATGAACTCGTCTCGTCGTACTGATCAAGAATATATATACTTTATACTGACCAAAATTAATATACCCTTTTTGCAAGGGTATAATAAAGTTTTATTCAAATTACTTTATTACTTTTTACATTCACAATACATTCAAGTTACTGAAAAATCCTGACAACTAACTAGAAGTGAGTTCCGCGGAGCTAAAGCGAAGTTACTGGATGATTTGAACTTAGGCTCAATACTGATTTGCTATGAATCGATTATGTTGGATGAAGGCTTGGGCACTTGGCGTCGTGGCAGGCGGCGCCGTCGACTGAGTCCAATAATCCACTAAGTGCGTGGGACGATTGTTTATCGCAGCGATCGGACTGTAATTTTAGATAGGCGATCATGCGACTAATGGGCATGTGATGGTGGAATGGTATTGACCAATGGGCATTGCATGTGATGATAAAATAGGGTCGACCAATGGGCATGCGGTTAATGGGCATGTGTTGACGGACTTGGGTTTAAGTCTTCCATATTATGATTTAGGTGCTTAGCTCCCCTTCTGTGCGTTACAAACATCTGAACAATTTTATAATACCCTCTGTAAGGGTATAATTATTCTTGAAGCTGTATGGTCCAATAAGTTCTAGAGCGGCACTTCAGCAACAGTTTCTGATACATTTACTTCAAGAGGCCTGCTGTTTTTTTTTTTTGTGTACCTTTTTTTACGTTTTTATTCCCATTAATCTAATGTTGATATATTTTCTTGCTTAGAGAAGGAATTCTCAATAATAAAAGATAATGCCTCATCAGCTGAAAGCAATACTGTTGAAGGATCTTCAGATGTAAAATCTTTTGGCTTTAATTTTGCCCTTAATATTTTTGCTTATCTCCCGACTTCTCTGATGACATAGCGGCAGCATGCATTAGGCTTGCTTTTGAATTTTCTTAAGAAAGCTTTGAAGCCAATTTTCCTTTTAATCTAGATGCTCCAAGAGCTCGTCTACTCTTGTTTGTCTAATGAACTGTTTTGTGAAAAATTATATTTCTGTGCAGCTTGCATTTTCATTCTTAAAGCGTTCAACATGTCTTTCAGTTAGCCAATCAAAAGTGGCGCTAGCATTGCGTCTTTTCCCAGTCAAACTTTCAGTAAATCGCCACGCAAGTATGCGCTAAAGGGTAAATATTTACTATAGTTACTCGAGTTTTCAGTGCTGGAAAATAAAAAACGGCTAAAAAATCCGCTAAATTCAATTTTAGTGTTGGTTAACGCAGTTATTCTAGGCTTTGGCGTTGCCAGACTGTCGTGTTTTTTGGCACGTATTTTGAACAGTTTTTTTTTTTGGCCGGCAATTCAAACCGTACTGTTAATTTCAATTTTTTTTTTCCCCACAACCCAATACTGCGAAAAAAAGATGAAAAATATTACTTAAAAATAAGACTTAAAATACTGATTAAAATTAGATCTTAAAATATTAAGAACAAAAAAGAGTTAATTTAAAAATAAAATTAATCATGAATAGTTGGCAAATGTTAAATAGGTGTTTTTTTTTCTTTATGTGGTTTTTAAACTATTAAACATAAATTTATAGTTGAATTATGTTTAATTTAGATGAACGTTTTGAAAACAATCGTTTTTTTTATTATTTATTCCTCGCACATTACTTGTGAAAATCCTGTGTAGTTTGGGTACTTGTACCCATTTCGCTTTTCTGCCCAGATAGGCCAATGTCCAACTTCATCCTGCCGCATCATTTGATAAGGTTTCAAGCTTCGTTTGTATCTCAATATCGACAATATTAGCCGAAAGTCGGAAGAACCGCAAAGTTTAATGCGTAATAAATCCTTGCGAACGCGTTTATATAAAAGCCAGGCATTGCTGACAACCAATTCTAGTAGATGGTGAAAAATACGAACCTACCACTTCGTGGGAATTATCCTAAGTGTTATCCAATTTTTTGGCCAGTTACTAAATTCAGGGGCGTAGCGTGGTTGTCGATAATGGGGGGTGATTCTCATTGAATTGCCGACTTACCTTGTGTATTTCCCAACAGCATGTAGATTTGCGGTAGAAATAAATTTACTTCGATAAAACAAGGTCAGTATATAAGGAATTTATTCTTTGAAGATAATTTGGCAAAAATTATAATTACAGCATTTGGTACGTACATGAATGTGTAACTAAAACTAACATTGCGCAGAAATGGACGACAAATATTTCTAAGTTCCTTTTATTCGTTGATCAATTCTATTTAAATTTTCACTCTGCGGTGTTTCAATAACGACCATTTTTCTACGAGTTCGTGAATGTTTATGTCGTCTACCTTATCGCTTGAAGAATAAAGTAGCATCAATGCATTCAACCGATCATCTCCCATCAAATGATTGAAAACCAATTTCAATTTACTAAATGATCGTTCACAAGAAGCTGATGTTACAGGAGCAGTCAAAATAAAACAAACGAGTTTGTAGGCTAAGGGAATCACATGTTTCAAGTTAAACACAACTTCCGAAATATCTTCGAAATTCGTACACTCTTTACATGAATCGAAAAGAATATGCAACTCAGCAAGCAAACATTCTGGTTCCTCGCTAAAATAAAAGGGTTCTAATTGCACAATGGATTCGATTGAATTCATTGTGACATTTTTTCTGTCAATCGGAATTTGGAAAACTTTCTGGACACACGCAAATGTTGAAAAAGTGTCTTTCAAGTTTTCTTGAATGCAATTGTTGAAAACTTGAAGCACAGTCCTGAATTCTTTACGATAAAATGTCAAGAAATCAAAATTGTGAGCTGTTTCTGGATTTGCATCATACTTTTTTGGTACACGACGCGTTCTGTGACGTTTCGAAAAATCGTCTCGAGGATTAATCTTCAATTTTTCAGCAAATACAGCCGAGCTATTTATCAATGCATTGATCTGGTCGTCATCGTTCATATGTTCAAATGATGCGCTTGTACTTTGA
Organism: Drosophila insularis; assembly: GCA_018903935.1. NCBI lineage: Eukaryota > Metazoa > Arthropoda > Insecta > Diptera > Drosophilidae > Drosophila > Drosophila insularis. Next base: position 53,738 of record JAEIFP010000608.1, on the reverse strand, counting down.
ATCAATAAAGAAGCATCAATGACGTTCAATTCTACTGCCTCCAAATTTTCCGTCAAATGTTTGACTTTGAACATGACATTTTTGCAAAAAAATAACGAGCTGATAAAATCAAAATCCAGAATTTTTTTGAGCAAACCAGAAGCGGACGTACGTGTACGAGAATCGAAAAATTCTGGATCGTTTATCATATTTTTCAAAACGTCCACAATTCCTTCAAAAGAAATCCACATGGCTTTGACTGACTCAGCTCTAGCAGTCCATCGAGTTTTCGACAAATTTTTCAATTGCAATGAATTTTCAATACTTTTCAATTCTTCACTTAAACTTTGGAAACGTTTTGTGCTACCATAGAAAAATACATACAAAGCTTCTAAAACATTGAAAAACTCTGAAATCAGAACACTTGCATTGCATGCTGTTTCAACAAATGTGTTGGTCCGATGATCTTGGCATGGAATGTAAGGGATTTCTTTTTCACATTTTTCGGACAGTTTTTTTTGTGTGCCAATATATTTACCGGACATGTTATTAGCAAAGTCGTATGATTGAAAAACAATGTTTTTGGTCGAGATATTGAGTGACTGAAGTGCAACTACAAATTTTATTGGACAACTCTTCTCCCGGTTTTTTTCGTTAAGACAACATCCATTTTCAGAAGCCCTTCAACGGGAACTAATCTATCATTTGTTTGACGCACGTACCGAATGTTGATGGCGAGTCGATCTTGATGTGATAGGTCTGGAGTTGTGTCAGCCATGATAGAAAAAATACCTGCTTTGTTCACTTCATTTACAATGGCTTCTTTTGTTTTAGACCCTAAAAGGTCGAGGAATTCATTTTGAGTGACCGGACTGAGGTACGTAACGTGACGCGGTCTTTTCGAAGTTTCATCTAACCACTTTAGCAATAAAGGACAATGACGTGCAATCAAATACACAATCTGTTTGAAATTTCCACCACTGGTTTCTTCTGATTCTTCGTGACCACGAAAAGCCAATCCTTGCCTTCCCAAAGTTCTAGCAACATCGATCAAGACAAGCAAAACTTTTTTATGATACTCTTTTTCTTGCACTTCTCTAATGTTCTGCTCTCTGGTAGATTTTTCCAGTAAAATGTCTATGTGAGCTCCTTGAATGACAAAATTACAGTAATCACGTAAAGCTGCTTGATGAGATTCAGAAGTAAAATGTTGAACCATTTTTCCTTTTTTATTTTGACCTCGGCTCTTCATTTTATGCCACTGCCGGACACCTTCAGACACCCATTCTATGCTGGCCTGAGATCTTCCGATTCCTTCTGGGAATAAAGCGCAACAGAAGCAAAATGCGGCATCTTTATGAGGACTGTATTCCAAACAGGAAAATTCAGAGTACCATGCTGAGTAGAATCGACGCTGCTTGTTCGAGGGTATATCTGGATTGATCGGATAAATGTGAAGTTTAGGTTGGTACGGGCCAAGAGCACTCAAATATCTCCGTTCATTTGCAGTTGAAATTTTCCGTCTTTTCCCAGGATCATGGTCCAACAGCACTTCATTACCAACGTGTACTTCGTGAGTTTTATCAATAGTAAATTTATTCTCTTCTTCTTTTGCTATTTTCAATAAATTTTCACTTTCTTCGTGAATATTCGTCAAACAGTCAATCACGTCGACGAAAAATACTGTCAAATTTGGTATTGCCTCGTTTTTCATTGTACCTAGAACCTGATTCAGTCGTTCGAAATTCGTCAGAAATTCCGCAACTTTTCCAGAAAAATCTATCCAAGTAAAATTAGCCTTAGCTTCTTTTGTAGGCGATAATAAACCTGCTTCGAGTTGAGGTAGCGCTGGAAATTGTGGTTCCGATGATGGTTCCAATGATGATGGTTCCGATGACTGTAAAGGAGATGGTGCTAGTGATGAGGACGAAGTTGCTTGTGGAAAAGGTTGTTCAATTTCACTCAGTTGTGGAGGAAAAACTGAACTTGAAACAGTTGCTGGGGGTTGGCAGGTTTTGGATAACTCTTGTGTAGGTGACACAGCGACATTTTCTACTGCTGTCGGCTGTTTTGACGGAGCAAAATCTGAACTTGGAGTTGCAGACGGCACAAAAGATGAAACTGGAGGTTTCCTTTTTGATGCTTCAAATGGATTCAACGGAGCTCCAACATGTTTGACTTGAACACGTTTACCATGAGGTTTAAGGAGGGTTTAAGTTTCTTAAAATTGAAAGGGCTACAAATTTTGGGAACAGAACTGTACTGACTTGAATCTGACCTCTCTTCCTTGTGCCTACCATCGAACCACACTCGGCGACAGCGTCAGAGCGCTGGCGCCCCGTTAAAATGGTACTTCTTAAAGCGACAAAATACAAGCAACCAATCACAACACAATTAGAGGCTGATGCAATATTACAATAATGATGAAATTGTCATTAATGAGAAATATCCAAAACTACAACCACACGCACACAAACTCGACATGCGGCGACACACGCCAAACCACAACCTCACACACACAAACTCGGTATGCGCCGACATATATGTTCATTTTCTTTTTGTTTCACTAGATTTTTTTCTTCACTGTGTCTACACAAAATTTTTCTTATATTGAAATTCTTTCACTTAATTTTATTTTTCTTAACTTACATTATTAGTAACATCTTCGGTGCTTTTACTGATCGGCTTGTAGGGGGGCTCGTTCTTCCATGATGAAGGTACCAACGCTCCTGGGCAAACACGTTCGGGTTGTCAGTTTTCTTTGAACGGATCTTTGAAAAAATTGCAGCCATAAATTTGACCCTATCTGATTCGCAGTGCAGTTCAACATAGCGTTTTTATTTCGTTGACACTTAAGGCATTTAACGCGTTTTCTCGTTCACGACCACTAGTATCTTTCTCTAGCACTCGATCAAGTTTTATTTATCAGGGTCCCTGCTCGGGCGCCAATTAAACACTTCCTTCACTCATGTTAGAAAAAAACCAGAGAGCCGGGGCTAATTTCGGCCGTGCCGAAGTTTATATACCCTTGCAACTTTATACATTCCAAATTTCTTTAACTTTAATTGTAGTAAAAATATACAACAAAAGTCACTGTTTTTCACCGATCGTTCCTATGGGCGCTATGTGATATAGTCACCCTATCTTAATAAAATTTGGCATAGTCATTAATAGGTATATTAAACTGATAAATATTTTTTTTCATGCCAATTGCGTGAAAAGTAACGAAGTTATTGATAAAAGTCACTGTTTTCGGCCGATCGTTCCTATGGGAGCAATACGATATAGTCATCCGATCTTGATCAAATTTCGCAGTCGTTTAAAAGTGTAATAAACTCGCCAATATTAAATTTCATGACAGTAGCTCAGAAAATAACGAAGTTATTAAGAAAAGTCACTGTTCGTGACTTTGCCGTTTGTATGGGAGCTATACAATATAGTGGTCCGATCCGGCTGAATCCGAGATATACAACTCCTGCAGTATATACAAGTATATACAGTATATACAAGCCTACATGCAAAATTTCAGCGCTGTAGCTCTTACGGTCTAGGAGGAGTTTGCGTTGATCCAGACGGACATGGCTATATGAACTCGTCTCGTCGTACTGATCAAGAATATATATACTTTATACTGACCAAAATTAATATACCCTTTTTGCAAGGGTATAATAAAGTTTTATTCAAATTACTTTATTACTTTTTACATTCACAATACATTCAAGTTACTGAAAAATCCTGACAACTAACTAGAAGTGAGTTCCGCGGAGCTAAAGCGAAGTTACTGGATGATTTGAACTTAGGCTCAATACTGATTTGCTATGAATCGATTATGTTGGATGAAGGCTTGGGCACTTGGCGTCGTGGCAGGCGGCGCCGTCGACTGAGTCCAATAATCCACTAAGTGCGTGGGACGATTGTTTATCGCAGCGATCGGACTGTAATTTTAGATAGGCGATCATGCGACTAATGGGCATGTGATGGTGGAATGGTATTGACCAATGGGCATTGCATGTGATGATAAAATAGGGTCGACCAATGGGCATGCGGTTAATGGGCATGTGTTGACGGACTTGGGTTTAAGTCTTCCATATTATGATTTAGGTGCTTAGCTCCCCTTCTGTGCGTTACAAACATCTGAACAATTTTATAATACCCTCTGTAAGGGTATAATTATTCTTGAAGCTGTATGGTCCAATAAGTTCTAGAGCGGCACTTCAGCAACAGTTTCTGATACATTTACTTCAAGAGGCCTGCTGTTTTTTTTTTTTTGTACCTTTTTTTTACGTTTTTATTCCCATTAATCTAATGTTGATATATTTTCTTGCTTAGAGAAGGAATTCTCAATAATAAAAGATAATGCCTCATCAGCTGAAAGCAATACTGTTGAAGGATCTTCAGATGTAAAATCTTTTGGCTTTAATTTTGCCCTTAATATTTTTGCTTATCTCCCGACTTCTCTGATGACATAGCGGCAGCATGCATTAGGCTTGCTTTTGAATTTTCTTAAGAAAGCTTTGAAGCCAATTTTCCTTTTAATCTAGATGCTCCAAGAGCTCGTCTACTCTTGTTTGTCTAATGAACTGTTTTGTGAAAAATTATGTTTCTGTGCAGCTTGCATTTTCATTCTTAAAGCGTTCAACATGTCTTTCAGTTAGCCAATCAAAAGTGGCGCTAGCATTGCGTCTTTTCCCAGTCAAACTTCCAGTAAATCGCCACGCAAGTATGCGCTAAAGGGTAAATATTTACTATAGTTACTCGAGTTTTCAGTGCTGGAAAATAAAAAACGGCTAAAAAATCCGCTAAATTCAATTTTAGTGTTGGTTAACGCAGTTATTCTAGGCTTTGGCGTTGCCAGACTGTCGTGTTTTTTGGCACGTATTTTGAACAGTTTTTTTTTTTGGCCGGCAATTCAAACCGTACTGTTAATTTCAATTTTTTTTTCCCCACAACCCAATACTGCGAAAAAAAGATGAAAAATATTACTTAAAAATAAGACTTAAAATACTGATTAAAATTAGATCTTAAAATATTAAGAACAAAAAAGAGTTAATTTAAAAATAAAATTAATCATGAATAGTTGGCAAATGTTAAATAGGTGTTTTTTTTCTTTATGTGGTTTTTAAACTATTAAACATAAATTTATAGTTGAATTATGTTTAATTTAGATGAACGTTTTGAAAACAATCGTTTTTTTTATTATTTATTCCTCGCACATTACTTGTGAAAATCCTGTGTAGTTTGGGTACTTGTACCCATTTCGCTTTTCTGCCCAGATAGGCCAATGTCCAACTTCATCCTGCCGCATCATTTGATAAGGTTTCAAGCTTCGTTTGTATCTCAATATCGACAATATTAGCCGAAAGTCGGAAGAACCGCAAAGTTTAATGCGTAATAAATCCTTGCGAACGCGTTTATATAAAAGCCAGGCATTGCTGACAACCAATTCTAGTAGATGGTGAAAAATACGAACCTACCACTTCGTGGGAATTATCCTAAGTGTTATCCAATTTTTTGGCCAGTTACTAAATTCAGGGGCGTAGCGTGGTTGTCGATAATGGGGGGTGATTCTCATTGAATTGCCGACTTACCTTGTGTATTTCCCAACAGCATGTAGATTTGCGGTAGAAATAAATTTACTTCGATAAAACAAGGTCAGTATATAAGGAATTTATTCTTTGAAGATAATTTGGCAAAAATTATAATTACAGCATTTGGTACGTACATGAATGTGTAACTAAAACTAACATTGCGCAGAAATGGACGACAAATATTTCTAAGTTCCTTTTATTCGTTGATCAATTCTATTTAAATTTTCACTCTGCGGTGTTTCAATAACGACCATTTTTCTACGAGTTCGTGAATGTTTATGTCGTCTACCTTATCGCTTGAAGAATAAAGTAGCATCAATGCATTCAACCGATCATCTCCCATCAAATGATTGAAAACCAATTTCAATTTACTAAATGATCGTTCACAAGAAGCTGATGTTACAGGAGCAGTCAAAATAAAACAAACGAGTTTGTAGGCTAAGGGAATCACATGTTTCAAGTTAAACACAACTTCCGAAATATCTTCGAAATTCGTACACTCTTTACATGAATCGAAAAGAATATGCAACTCAGCAAGCAAACATTCTGGTTCCTCGCTAAAATAAAAGGGTTCTAATTGCACAATGGATTCGATTGAATTCATTGTGACATTTTTTCTGTCAATCGGAATTTGGAAAACTTTCTGGACACACGCAAATGTTGAAAAAGTGTCTTTCAAGTTTTCTTGAATGCAATTGTTGAAAACTTGAAGCACAGTCCTGAATTCTTTACGATAAAATGTCAAGAAATCAAAATTGTGAGCTGTTTCTGGATTTGCATCATACTTTTTTGGTACACGACGCGTTCTGTGACGTTTCGAAAAATCGTCTCGAGGATTAATCTTCAATTTTTCAGCAAATACAGCCGAGCTATTTATCAATGCATTGATCTGGTCGTCATCGTTCATATGTTCAAATGATGCGCTTGTACTTTGAATCAATAAAGAAGCATCAATGACGTTCAATTCTACTGCCTCCAAATTTTCCGTCAAATGTTTGACTTTGAACATGACATTTTTGCAAAAAAATAACGAGCTGATAAAATCAAAATCCAGAATTTTTTGAGCAAACCAGAAGCGGACGTACGTGTACGAGAATCGAAAAATTCTGGATCGTTTATCATATTTTTCAAAACGTCCACAATTCCTTCAAAAGAAATCCACATGGCTTTGACTGACTCAGCTCTAGCAGTCCATCGAGTTTTCGACAAATTTTTCAATTGCAATGAATTTTCAATACTTTTCAATTCTTCACTTAAACTTTGGAAACGTTTTGTGCTACCATAGAAAAATACATATGTACAAAGCTTCTAAAACATTGAAAAACTCTGAAATCAGAACACTTGCATTGCATGCTGTTTCAACAAATGTGTTGGTCCGATGATCTTGGCATGGAATGTAAGGGATTTCTTTTTCACATTTTTCGGACAGTTTTTTTTGTGTGCCAATATATTTACCGGACATGTTATTAGCAAAGTCGTATGATTGAAAAACAATGTTTTTGGTCGAGATATTGAGTGACTGAAGTGCAACTACAAATTTTATTGGACAACTCTTCTCCCGGTTTTTTTCGTTAAGACAACATCCATTTTCAGAAGCCCTTCAACGGGAACTAATCTATCATTTGTTTGACGCACGTACCGAATGTTGATGGCGAGTCGATCTTGATGTGATAGGTCTGGAGTTGTGTCAGCCATGATAGAAAAAATACCTGCTTTGTTCACTTCATTTACAATGGCTTCTTTTGTTTTAGACCCTAAAAGGTCGAGGAATTCATTTTGAGTGACCGGACTGAGGTACGTAACGTGACGCGGTCTTTTCGAAGTTTCATCTAACCACTTTAGCAATAAAGGACAATGACGTGCAATCAAATACACAATCTGTTTGAAATTTCCACCACTGGTTTCTTCTGATTCTTCGTGACCACGAAAAGCCAATCCTTGCCTTCCCAAAGTTCTAGCAACATCGATCAAGACAAGCAAAACTTTTTTATGATACTCTTTTTCTTGCACTTCTCTAATGTTCTGCTCTCTGGTAGATTTTTCCAGTAAAATGTCTATGTGAGCTCCTTGAATGACAAAATTACAGTAATCACGTAAAGCTGCTTGATGAGATTCAGAAGTAAAATGTTGAACCATTTTTCCTTTTTTATTTTGACCTCGGCTCTTCATTTTATGCCACTGCCGGACACCTTCAGACACCCATTCTATGCTGGCCTGAGATCTTCCGATTCCTTCTGGGAATAAAGCGCAACAGAAGCAAAATGCGGCATCTTTATGAGGACTGTATTCCAAACAGGAAAATTCAGAGTACCATGCTGAGTAGAATCGACGCTGCTTGTTCGAGGGTATATCTGGATTGATCGGATAAATGTGAAGTTTAGGTTGGTACGGGCCAAGAGCACTCAAATATCTCCGTTCATTTGCAGTTGAAATTTTCCGTCTTTTCCCAGGATCATGGTCCAACAGCACTTCATTACCAACGTGTACTTCGTGAGTTTTATCAATAGTAAATTTATTCTCTTCTTCTTTTGCTATTTTCAATAAATTTTCACTTTCTTCGTGAATATTCGTCAAACAGTCAATCACGTCGACGAAAAATACTGTCAAATTTGGTATTGCCTCGTTTTTCATTGTACCTAGAACCTGATTCAGTCGTTCGAAATTCGTCAGAAATTCCGCAACTTTTCCAGAAAAATCTATCCAAGTAAAATTAGCCTTAGCTTCTTTTGTAGGCGATAATAAACCTGCTTCGAGTTGAGGTAGCGCTGGAAATTGTGGTTCCGATGATGGTTCCAATGATGATGGTTCCAATGACTGTAAAGGAGATGGTGCTAGTGATGAGGACGAAGTTGCTTGTGGAAAAGGTTGTTCAATTTCACTCAGTTGTGGAGGAAAAACTGAACTTGAAACAGTTGCTGGGGGTTGGCAGGTTTTGGATAACTCTTGTGTAGGTGACACAGCGACATTTTCTACTGCTGTCGGCTGTTTTGACGGAGCAAAATCTGAACTTGGAGTTGCAGACGGCACAAAAGATGAAACTGGAGGTTTCCTTTTTGATGCTTCAAATGGATTCAACGGAGCTCCAACATGTTTGACTTGAACACGTTTACCATGAGGTTTAAGGAGGGTTTAAGTTTCTTAAAATTGAAAGGGCTACAAATTTTGGGAACAGAACTGTACTGACTTGAATCTGACCTCTCTTCCTTGTGCCTACCATCGAACCACACTCGGCGACAGCGTCAGAGCGCTGGCGCCCCGTTAAAATGGTACTTCTTAAAGCGACAAAATACAAGCAACCAATCACAACACAATTAGAGGCTGATGCAATATTACAATAATGATGAAATTGTCATTAATGAGAAATATCCAAAACTACAACCACACGCACACAAACTCGACATGCGGCGACACACGCCAAACCACAACCTCACACACACAAACTCGGTATGCGCCGACATATATGTTCATTTTCTTTTTGTTTCACTAGATTTTTTTCTTCACTGTGTCTACACAAAATTTTTCTTATATTGAAATTCTTTCACTTAATTTTATTTTTCTTAACTTACATTATTAGTAACATCTTCGGTGCTTTTACTGATCGGCTTGTAGGGGGCTCGTTCTTCCATGATGAAGGTACCAACGCTCCTGGGCAAACACGTTCGGGTTGTCAGTTTTCTTTGAACGGATCTTTGAAAAAATTGCAGCCATAAATTTGACCCTATCTGATTCGCAGTGCAGTTCAACATAGCGTTTTTATTTCGTTGACACTTAAGGCATTTAACGCGTTTTCTCGTTCACGACCACTAGTATCTTTCTCTAGCACTCGATCAAGTTTTATTTATCAGGGTCCCTGCTCGGGCGCCAATTAAACACTTCCTTCACTCATGTTAGAAAAAAACCAGAGAGCCGGGGCTAATTTCGGCCGTGCCGAAGTTTATATACCCTTGCAACTTTATACATTCCAAATTTCTTTAACTTTAATTGTAGTAAAAATATACAACAAAAGTCACTGTTTTTCACCGATCGTTCCTATGGGCGCTATGTGATATAGTCACCCTATCTTAATAAAATTTGGCATAGTCATTAATAGGTATATTAAACTGATAAATATTTTTTTCATGCCAATTGCGTGAAAAGTAACGAAGTTATTGATAAAAGTCACTGTTTTCGGCCGATCGTTCCTATGGGAGCAATACGATATAGTCATCCGATCTTGATCAAATTTCGCAGTCGTTTAAAAGTGTAATAAACTCGCCAATATTAAATTTCATGACAGTAGCTCAGAAAATAACGAAGTTATTAAGAAAAGTCACTGTTCGTGACTTTGCCGTTTGTATGGGAGCTATACAATATAGTGGTCCGATCCGGCTGAATCCGAGATATACAACTCCTGCAGTATATACAAGTATATACAGTATATACAAGCCTACATGCAAAATTTCAGCGCTGTAGCTCTTACGGTCTAGGAGGAGTTTGCGTTGATCCAGACGGACATGGCTATATGAACTCGTCTCGTCGTACTGATCAAGAATATATATACTTTATACTGACCAAAATTAATATACCCTTTTTGCAAGGGTATAATAAAGTTTTATTCAAATTACTTTATTACTTTTTACATTCACAATACATTCAAGTTACTGAAAAATCCTGACAACTAACTAGAAGTGAGTTCCGCGGAGCTAAAGCGAAGTTACTGGATGATTTGAACTTAGGCTCAATACTGATTTGCTATGAATCGATTATGTTGGATGAAGGCTTGGGCACTTGGCGTCGTGGCAGGCGGCGCCGTCGACTGAGTCCAATAATCCACTAAGTGCGTGGGACGATTGTTTATCGCAGCGATCGGACTGTAATTTTAGATAGGCGATCATGCGACTAATGGGCATGTGATGGTGGAATGGTATTGACCAATGGGCATTGCATGTGATGATAAAATAGGGTCGACCAATGGGCATGCGGTTAATGGGCATGTGTTGACGGACTTGGGTTTAAGTCTTCCATATTATGATTTAGGTGCTTAGCTCCCCTTCTGTGCGTTACAAACATCTGAACAATTTTATAATACCCTCTGTAAGGGTATAATTATTCTTGAAGCTGTATGGTCCAATAAGTTCTAGAGCGGCACTTCAGCAACAGTTTCTGATACATTTACTTCAAGAGGCCTGCTGTTTTTTTTTTTTTGTGTACCTTTTTTTACGTTTTTATTCCCATTAATCTAATGTTGATATATTTTCTTGCTTAGAGAAGGAATTCTCAATAATAAAAGATAATGCCTCATCAGCTGAAAGCAATACTGTTGAAGGATCTTCAGATGTAAAATCTTTTGGCTTTAATTTTGCCCTTAATATTTTTGCTTATCTCCCGACTTCTCTGATGACATAGCGGCAGCATGCATTAGGCTTGCTTTTGAATTTTCTTAAGAAAGCTTTGAAGCCAATTTTCCTTTTAATCTAGATGCTCCAAGAGCTCGTCTACTCTTGTTTGTCTAATGAACTGTTTTGTGAAAAATTATATTTCTGTGCAGCTTGCATTTTCATTCTTAAAGCGTTCAACATGTCTTTCAGTTAGCCAATCAAAAGTGGCGCTAGCATTGCGTCTTTTCCCAGTCAAACTTTCAGTAAATCGCCACGCAAGTATGCGCTAAAGGGTAAATATTTACTATAGTTACTCGAGTTTTCAGTGCTGGAAAATAAAAAACGGCTAAAAAAATCCGCTAAATTCAATTTTAGTGTTGGTTAACGCAGTTATTCTAGGCTTTGGCGTTGCCAGACTGTCGTGTTTTTTGGCACGTATTTTGAACAGTTTTTTTTTTTTTGGCCGGCAATTCAAACCGTACTGTTAATTTCAATTTTTTTTCCCCACAACCCAATACTGCGAAAAAAAAGATGAAAAATATTACTTAAAAATAAGACTTAAAATACTGATTAAAATTAGATCTTAAAATATAGAACAAAGTTAATTTAAATAATTAATCATGATAGTGTTAAAGGTGTTTTTTCTTTAGTTTTTAAACTATTAAACATAATTTATAGTTGATTATGTTTATTAGTGCGTTAACAATGTTTTTTTATTTTATTCCCCATCTGTGAAAGTTTGGGTGTACTTTCGCCCGAAGGCATGTCAACTTCATGCCATATTTTAGTTAAGCATACGACAATTAGCCGAAAGTCGGAAGAACCGCAAAGTTTAATGCGTAATAAATCCTTGCGAACGCGTTTATATAAAAGCCAGGCATTGCTGACAACCAATTCTAGTAGATGGTGAAAAATACGAACCTACCACTTCGTGGGAATTATCCTAAGTGTTATCCAATTTTTTGGCCAGTTACTAAATTCAGGGGCGTAGCGTGGTTGTCGATAATGGGGGGTGATTCTCATTGAATTGCCGACTTACCTTGTGTATTTCCCAACAGCATGTAGATTTGCGGTAGAAATAAATTTACTTCGATAAAACAAGGTCAGTATATAAGGAATTTATTCTTTGAAGATAATTTGGCAAAAATTATAATTACAGCATTTGGTACGTACATGAATGTGTAACTAAAACTAACATTGCGCAGAAATGGACGACAAATATTTCTAAGTTCCTTTTATTCGTTGATCAATTCTATTTAAATTTTCACTCTGCGGTGTTTCAATAACGACCATTTTTCTACGAGTTCGTGAATGTTTATGTCGTCTACCTTATCGCTTGAAGAATAAAGTAGCATCAATGCATTCAACCGATCATCTCCCATCAAATGATTGAAAACCAATTTCAATTTACTAAATGATCGTTCACAAGAAGCTGATGTTACAGGAGCAGTCAAAATAAAACAAACGAGTTTGTAGGCTAAGGGAATCACATGTTTCAAGTTAAACACAACTTCCGAAATATCTTCGAAATTCGTACACTCTTTACATGAATCGAAAAGAATTTGCAACTCAGCAAGCAAACATTCTGGTTCCTCGCTAAAATAAAAGGGTTCTAATTGCACAATGGATTCGATTGAATTCATTGTGACATTTTTTCTGTCAATTGGAATTTGGAAAACTTTCTGGACACACGCAAATGTTGAAAAAGTGTCTTTCAAGTTTTCTTGAATGCAATTGTTGAAAACTTGAAGCACAGTCCTGAATTCTTTTCGATAAAATGTCAAGAAATCAAAATTGTGAGCTGTTTCTGGATTTGCATCATACTTTTTTGGTACACGACGCGTTCTGTGACGTTTCGAAAAATCGTCTCGAGGATTAATCTTCAATTTTTCAGCAAATACAGCCGAGCTATTTATCAATGCATTGATCTGGTCGTCATCGTTCATATGTTCAAATGATGCGCTTGTACTTTGAATCAATAAAGAAGCATCAATGACGTTCAATTCTACTGCCTCCAAATTTTCCGTCAAATGTTTGACTTTGAACATGACATTTTTGCAAAAAAATAACGAGCTGATAAAATCAAAATCCAGAATTTTTTTGAGCAAACCAGAAGCGGACGTACGTGTACGAGAATCGAAAAATTCTGGATCGTTTATCATATTTTTCAAAACGTCCACAATTCCTTCAAAAGAAATCCACATGGCTTTGACTGACTCAGCTCTAGCAGTCCATCGAGTTTTCGACAAATTTTTCAATTGCAATGAATTTTCAATACTTTTCAATTCTTCACTTAAACTTTGGAAACGTTTTGTGCTACCATAGAAAAATACATACAAAGCTTCTAAAACATTGAAAAACTCTGAAATCAGAACACTTGCATTGCATGCTGTTTCAACAAATGTGTTGGTCCGATGATCTTGGCATGGAATGTAAGGGATTTCTTTTTCACATTTTTCGGACAGTTTTTTTTGTGTGCCAATATATTTACCGGACATGTTATTAGCAAAGTCGTATGATTGAAAAACAATGTTTTTGGTCGAGATATTGAGTGACTGAAGTGCAACTACAAATTTTATTGGACAACTCTTCTCCCGGTTTTTTTCGTTAAGACAACATCCATTTTCAGAAGCCCTTCAACGGGAACTAATCTATCATTTGTTTGACGCACGTACCGAATGTTGATGGCGAGTCGATCTTGATGTGATAGGTCTGGAGTTGTGTCAGCCATGATAGAAAAATACCTGCTTTGTTCACTTCATTTACAATGGCTTCTTTTGTTTTAGACCCTAAAAGGTCGAGGAATTCATTTTGAGTGACCGGACTGAGGTACGTAACGTGACGCGGTCTTTTCGAAGTTTCATCTAACCACTTTAGCAATAAAGGACAATGACGTGCAATCAAATACACAATCTGTTTGAAATTTCCACCACTGGTTTCTTCTGATTCTTCGTGACCACGAAAAGCCAATCCTTGCCTTCCCAAAGTTCTAGCAACATCGATCAAGACAAGCAAAACTTTTTATGATACTCTTTTTCTTGCACTTCTCTAATGTTCTGCTCTCTGGTAGATTTTTCCAGTAAAATGTCTATGTGAGCTCCTTGAATGACAAAATTACAGTAATCACGTAAAGCTGCTTGATGAGATTCAGAAGTAAAATGTTGAACCATTTTTCCTTTTTTATTTTGACCTCGGCTCTTCATTTTATGCCACTGCCGGACACCTTCAGACACCCATTCTATGCTGGCCTGAGATCTTCCGATTCCTTCTGGGAATAAAGCGCAACAGAAGCAAAATGCGGCATCTTTATGAGGACTGTATTCCAAACAGGAAAATTCAGAGTACCATGCTGAGTAGAATCGACGCTGCTTGTTCGAGGGTATATCTGGATTGATCGGATAAATGTGAAGTTTAGGTTGGTACGGGCCAAGAGCACTCAAATATCTCCGTTCATTTGCAGTTGAAATTTTCCGTCTTTTCCCAGGATCATGGTCCAACAGCACTTCATTACCAACGTGTACTTCGTGAGTTTTATCAATAGTAAATTTATTCTCTTCTTCTTTTGCTATTTTCAATAAATTTTCACTTTCTTCGTGAATATTCGTCAAACAGTCAATCACGTCGACGAAAAATACTGTCAAATTTGGTATTGCCTCGTTTTTCATTGTACCTAGAACCTGATTCAGTCGTTCGAAATTCGTCAGAAATTCCGCAACTTTTCCAGAAAAATCTATCCAAGTAAAATTAGCCTTAGCTTCTTTTGTAGGCGATAATAAACCTGCTTCGAGTTGAGGTAGCGCTGGAAATTGTGGTTCCGATGATGGTTCCAATGATGATGGTTCCGATGACTGTAAAGGAGATGGTGCTAGTGATGAGGACGAAGTTGCTTGTGGAAAAGGTTGTTCAATTTCACTCAGTTGTGGAGGAAAAACTGAACTTGAAACAGTTGCTGGGGGTTGGCAGGTTTTGGATAACTCTTGTGTAGGTGACACAGCGACATTTTCTACTGCTGTCGGCTGTTTTGACGGAGCAAAATCTGAACTTGGAGTTGCAGACGGCACAAAAGATGAAACTGGAGGTTTCCTTTTTGATGCTTCAAATGGATTCAACGGAGCTCCAACATGTTTGACTTGAACACGTTTACCATGAGGTTTAAGGAGGGTTTAAGTTTCTTAAAATTGAAAGGGCTACAAATTTTGGGAACAGAACTGTACTGACTTGAATCTGACCTCTCTTCCTTGTGCCTACCATCGAACCACACTCGGCGACAGCGTCAGAGCGCTGGCGCCCCGTTAAAATGGTACTTCTTAAAGCGACAAAATACAAGCAACCAATCACAACACAATTAGAGGCTGATGCAATATTACAATAATGATGAAATTGTCATTAATGAGAAATATCCAAAACTACAACCACACGCACACAAACTCGACATGCGGCGACACACGCCAAACCACAACCTCACACACACAAACTCGGTATGCGCCGACATATATGTTCATTTTCTTTTTGTTTCACTAGATTTTTTTCTTCACTGTGTCTACACAAAATTTTTCTTATATTGAAATTCTTTCACTTAATTTTATTTTTCTTAACTTACATTATTAGTAACATCTTCGGTGCTTTTACTGATCGGCTTGTAGGGGGGCTCGTTCTTCCATGATGAAGGTACCAACGCTCCTGGGCAAACACGTTCGGGTTGTCAGTTTTCTTTGAACGGATCTTTGAAAAAATTGCAGCCATAAATTTGACCCTATCTGATTCGCAGTGCAGTTCAACATAGCGTTTTTATTTCGTTGACACTTAAGGCATTTAACGCGTTTTCTCGTTCACGACCACTAGTATCTTTCTCTAGCACTCGATCAAGTTTTATTTATCAGGGTCCCTGCTCGGGCGCCAATTAAACACTTCCTTCACTCATGTTAGAAAAAAACCAGAGAGCCGGGGCTAATTTCGGCCGTGCCGAAGTTTATATACCCTTGCAACTTTATACATTCCAAATTTCTTTAACTTTAATTGTAGTAAAAATATACAACAAAAGTCACTGTTTTTCACCGATCGTTCCTATGGGCGCTATGTGATATAGTCACCCTATCTTAATAAAATTTGGCATAGTCATTAATAGGTATATTAAACTGATAAATATTTTTTTCATGCCAATTGCGTGAAAAGTAACGAAGTTATTGATAAAAGTCACTGTTTTCGGCCGATCGTTCCTATGGGAGCAATACGATATAGTCATCCGATCTTGATCAAATTTCGCAGTCGTTTAAAAGTGTAATAAACTCACCAATATTAAATTTCATGACAGTAGCTCAGAAAATAACGAAGTTATTAAGAAAAGTCACTGTTCGTGACTTTGCCGTTTGTATGGGAGCTATACAATATAGTGGTCCGATCCGGCTGAATCCGAGATATACAACTCCTGCAGTATATACAAGTATATACAGTATATACAAGCCTACATGCAAAATTTCAGCGCTGTAGCTCTTACGGTCTAGGAGGAGTTTGCGTTGATCCAGACGGACATGGCTATATGAACTCGTCTCGTCGTACTGATCAAGAATATATATACTTTATACTGACCAAAATTAATATACCCTTTTTGCAAGGGTATAATAAAGTTTTATTCAAATTACTTTATTACTTTTTACATTCACAATACATTCAAGTTACTGAAAAATCCTGACAACTAACTAGAAGTGAGTTCCGCGGAGCTAAAGCGAAGTT
The DNA here is from genome assembly GCA_018903935.1 of Drosophila insularis. Classification (NCBI taxonomy): domain Eukaryota; kingdom Metazoa; phylum Arthropoda; class Insecta; order Diptera; family Drosophilidae; genus Drosophila; species Drosophila insularis. The sequence goes on along the minus strand of JAEIFP010000608.1, from coordinate 37,084 downwards.
ACTGGATGATTTGAACTTAGGCTCAATACTGATTTGCTATGAATCGATTATGTTGGATGAAGGCTTGGGCACTTGGCGTCGTGGCAGGCGGCGCCGTCGACTGAGTCCAATAATCCACTAAGTGCGTGGGACGATTGTTTATCGCAGCGATCGGACTGTAATTTTAGATAGGCGATCATGCGACTAATGGGCATGTGATGGTGGAATGGTATTGACCAATGGGCATTGCATGTGATGATAAAATAGGGTCGACCAATGGGCATGCGGTTAATGGGCATGTGTTGACGGACTTGGGTTTAAGTCTTCCATATTATGATTTAGGTGCTTAGCTCCCCTTCTGTGCGTTACAAACATCTGAACAATTTTATAATACCCTCTGTAAGGGTATAATTATTCTTGAAGCTGTATGGTCCAATAAGTTCTAGAGCGGCACTTCAGCAACAGTTTCTGATACATTTACTTCAAGAGGCCTGCTGTTTTTTTTTTTTTGTGTACCTTTTTTTACGTTTTTATTCCCATTAATCTAATGTTGATATATTTTCTTGCTTAGAGAAGGAATTCTCAATAATAAAAGATAATGCCTCATCAGCTGAAAGCAATACTGTTGAAGGATCTTCAGATGTAAAATCTTTTGGCTTTAATTTTGCCCTTAATATTTTTGCTTATCTCCCGACTTCTCTGATGACATAGCGGCAGCATGCATTAGGCTTGCTTTTGAATTTTCTTAAGAAAGCTTTGAAGCCAATTTTCCTTTTAATCTAGATGCTCCAAGAGCTCGTCTACTCTTGTTTGTCTAATGAACTGTTTTGTGAAAAATTATATTTCTGTGCAGCTTGCATTTTCATTCTTAAAGCGTTCAACATGTCTTTCAGTTAGCCAATCAAAAGTGGCGCTAGCATTGCGTCTTTTCCCAGTCAAACTTCCAGTAAATCGCCACGCAAGTATGCGCTAAAGGGTAAATATTTACTATAGTTACTCGAGTTTTCAGTGCTGGAAAATAAAAAACGGCTAAAAAATCCGCTAAATTCAATTTTAGTGTTGGTTAACGCAGTTATTCTAGGCTTTGGCGTTGCCAGACTGTCGTGTTTTTTGGCACGTATTTTGAACAGTTTTTTTTTTTTGGCCGGCAATTCAAACCGTACTGTTAATTTCAATTTTTTTTTCCCCACAACCCAATACTGCGAAAAAAAGATGAAAAATATTACTTAAAAATAAGACTTAAAATACTGATTAAAATTAGATCTTAAAATATTAAGAACAAAAAAGAGTTAATTTAAAAATAAAATTAATCATGAATAGTTGGCAAATGTTAAATAGGTGTTTTTTTTCTTTATGTGGTTTTTAAACTATTAAACATAAATTTATAGTTGAATTATGTTTAATTTAGATGAACGTTTTGAAAACAATCGTTTTTTTTATTATTTATTCCTCGCACATTACTTGTGAAAATCCTGTGTAGTTTGGGTACTTGTACCCATTTCGCTTTTCTGCCCAGATAGGCCAATGTCCAACTTCATCCTGCCGCATCATTTGATAAGGTTTCAAGCTTCGTTTGTATCTCAATATCGACAATATTAGCCGAAAGTCGGAAGAACCGCAAAGTTTAATGCGTAATAAATCCTTGCGAACGCGTTTATATAAAAGCCAGGCATTGCTGACAACCAATTCTAGTAGATGGTGAAAAATACGAACCTACCACTTCGTGGGAATTATCCTAAGTGTTATCCAATTTTTTGGCCAGTTACTAAATTCAGGGGCGTAGCGTGGTTGTCGATAATGGGGGGGTGATTCTCATTGAATTGCCGACTTACCTTGTGTATTTCCCAACAGCATGTAGATTTGCGGTAGAAATAAATTTACTTCGATAAAACAAGGTCAGTATATAAGGAATTTATTCTTTGAAGATAATTTGGCAAAAATTATAATTACAGCATTTGGTACGTACATGAATGTGTAACTAAAACTAACATTGCGCAGAAATGGACGACAAATATTTCTAAGTTCCTTTTATTCGTTGATCAATTCTATTTAAATTTTCACTCTGCGGTGTTTCAATAACGACCATTTTTCTACGAGTTCGTGAATGTTTATGTCGTCTACCTTATCGCTTGAAGAATAAAGTAGCATCAATGCATTCAACCGATCATCTCCCATCAAATGATTGAAAACCAATTTCAATTTACTAAATGATCGTTCACAAGAAGCTGATGTTACAGGAGCAGTCAAAATAAAACAAACGAGTTTGTAGGCTAAGGGAATCACATGTTTCAAGTTAAACACAACTTCCGAAATATCTTTGAAATTCGTACACTCTTTACATGAATCGAAAAGAATTTGCAACTCAGCAAGCAAACATTCTGGTTCCTCGCTAAAATAAAAGGGTTCTAATTGCACAATGGATTCGATTGAATTCATTGTGACATTTTTTCTGTCAATTGGAATTTGGAAAACTTTCTGGACACACGCAAATGTTGAAAAAGTGTCTTTCAAGTTTTCTTGAATGCAATTGTTGAAAACTTGAAGCACAGTCCTGAATTCTTTTCGATAAAATGTCAAGAAATCAAAATTGTGAGCTGTTTCTGGATTTGCATCATACTTTTTTGGTACACGACGCGTTCTGTGACGTTTCGAAAAATCGTCTCGAGGATTAATCTTCAATTTTTCAGCAAATACAGCCGAGCTATTTATCAATGCATTGATCTGGTCGTCATCGTTCATTTGTTCAAATGATGCGCTTGTACTTTGAATCAATAAAGAAGCATCAATGACGTTCAATTCTACTGCCTCCAAATTTTCCGTCAAATGTTTGACTTTGAACATGACATTTTTGCAAAAAAAATAACGAGCTGATAAAATCAAAATCCAGAATTTTTTGAGCAAACCAGAAGCGGACGTACGTGTACGAGAATCGAAAAATTCTGGATCGTTTATCATATTTTTCAAAACGTCCACAATTCCTTCAAAAGAAATCCACATGGCTTTGACTGACTCAGCTCTAGCAGTCCATCGAGTTTTCGACAAATTTTTCAATTGCAATGAATTTTCAATACTTTTCAATTCTTCACTTAAACTTTGGAAACGTTTTGTGCTACCATAGAAAAATACATACAAAGCTTCTAAAACATTGAAAAACTCTGAAATCAGAACACTTGCATTGCATGCTGTTTCAACAAATGTGTTGGTCCGATGATCTTGGCATGGAATGTAAGGGATTTCTTTTTCACATTTTTCGGACAGTTTTTTTTGTGTGCCAATATATTTACCGGACATGTTATTAGCAAAGTCGTATGATTGAAAAACAATGTTTTTGGTCGAGATATTGAGTGACTGAAGTGCAACTACAAATTTTATTGGACAACTCTTCTCCCGGTTTTTTTCGTTAAGACAACATCCATTTTCAGAAGCCCTTCAACGGGAACTAATCTATCATTTGTTTGACGCACGTACCGAATGTTGATGGCGAGTCGATCTTGATGTGATAGGTCTGGAGTTGTGTCAGCCATGATAGAAAAAATACCTGCTTTGTTCACTTCATTTACAATGGCTTCTTTTGTTTTAGACCCTAAAAGGTCGAGGAATTCATTTTGAGTGACCGGACTGAGGTACGTAACGTGACGCGGTCTTTTCGAAGTTTCATCTAACCACTTTAGCAATAAAGGACAATGACGTGCAATCAAATACACAATCTGTTTGAAATTTCCACCACTGGTTTCTTCTGATTCTTCGTGACCACGAAAAGCCAATCCTTGCCTTCCCAAAGTTCTAGCAACATCGATCAAGACAAGCAAAACTTTTTTATGATACTCTTTTTCTTGCACTTCTCTAATGTTCTGCTCTCTGGTAGATTTTTCCAGTAAAATGTCTATGTGAGCTCCTTGAATGACAAAATTACAGTAATCACGTAAAGCTGCTTGATGAGATTCAGAAGTAAAATGTTGAACCATTTTTCCTTTTTTATTTTGACCTCGGCTCTTCATTTTATGCCACTGCCGGACACCTTCAGACACCCATTCTATGCTGGCCTGAGATCTTCCGATTCCTTCTGGGAATAAAGCGCAACAGAAGCAAAATGCGGCATCTTTATGAGGACTGTATTCCAAACAGGAAAATTCAGAGTACCATGCTGAGTAGAATCGACGCTGCTTGTTCGAGGGTATATCTGGATTGATCGGATAAATGTGAAGTTTAGGTTGGTACGGGCCAAGAGCACTCAAATATCTCCGTTCATTTGCAGTTGAAATTTTCCGTCTTTTCCCAGGATCATGGTCCAACAGCACTTCATTACCAACGTGTACTTCGTGAGTTTTATCAATAGTAAATTTATTCTCTTCTTCTTTTGCTATTTTCAATAAATTTTCACTTTCTTCGTGAATATTCGTCAAACAGTCAATCACGTCGACGAAAAATACTGTCAAATTTGGTATTGCCTCGTTTTTCATTGTACCTAGAACCTGATTCAGTCGTTCGAAATTCGTCAGAAATTCCGCAACTTTTCCAGAAAAATCTATCCAAGTAAAATTAGCCTTAGCTTCTTTTGTAGGCGATAATAAACCTGCTTCGAGTTGAGGTAGCGCTGGAAATTGTGGTTCCGATGATGGTTCCAATGATGATGGTTCCGATGACTGTAAAGGAGATGGTGCTAGTGATGAGGACGAAGTTGCTTGTGGAAAAGGTTGTTCAATTTCACTCAGTTGTGGAGGAAAAACTGAACTTGAAACAGTTGCTGGGGGTTGGCAGGTTTTGGATAACTCTTGTGTAGGTGACACAGCGACATTTTCTACTGCTGTCGGATGTTTTGACGGAGCAAAATCTGAACTTGGAGTTGCAGACGGCACAAAAGATGAAACTGGAGGTTTCCTTTTTGATGCTTCAAATGGATTCAACGGAGCTCCAACATGTTTGACTTGAACACGTTTACCATGAGGTTTAAGGAGGGTTTAAGTTTCTTAAAATTGAAAGGGCTACAAATTTTGGGAACAGAACTGTACTGACTTGAATCTGACCTCTCTTCCTTGTGCCTACCATCGAACCACACTCGGCGACAGCGTCAGAGCGCTGGCGCCCCGTTAAAATGGTACTTCTTAAAGCGACAAAATACAAGCAACCAATCACAACACAATTAGAGGCTGATGCAATATTACAATAATGATGAAATTGTCATTAATGAGAAATATCCAAAACTACAACCACACGCACACAAACTCGACATGCGGCGACACACGCCAAACCACAACCTCACACACACAAACTCGGTATGCGCCGACATATATGTTCATTTTCTTTTTTGTTTCACTAGATTTTTTTTCTTCACTGTGTCTACACAAAATTTTTCTTATATTGAAATTCTTTCACTTAATTTTATTTTTCTTAACTTACATTATTAGTAACATCTTCGGTGCTTTTACTGATCGGCTTGTAGGGGGGCTCGTTCTTCCATGATGAAGGTACCAACGCTCCTGGGCAAACACGTTCGGGTTGTCAGTTTTCTTTGAACGGATCTTTGAAAAAATTGCAGCCATAAATTTGACCCTATCTGATTCGCAGTGCAGTTCAACATAGCGTTTTTATTTCGTTGACACTTAAGGCATTTAACGCGTTTTCTCGTTCACGACCACTAGTATCTTTCTCTAGCACTCGATCAAGTTTTATTTATCAGGGTCCCTGCTCGGGCGCCAATTAAACACTTCCTTCACTCATGTTAGAAAAAAACCAGAGAGCCGGGGCTAATTTCGGCCGTGCCGAAGTTTATATACCCTTGCAACTTTATACATTCCAAATTTCTTTAACTTTAATTGTAGTAAAAATATACAACAAAAGTCACTGTTTTTCACCGATCGTTCCTATGGGCGCTATGTGATATAGTCACCCTATCTTAATAAAATTTGGCATAGTCATTAATAGGTATATTAAACTGATAAATATTTTTTTTCATGCCAATTGCGTGAAAAGTAACGAAGTTATTGATAAAAGTCACTGTTTTCGGCCGATCGTTCCTATGGGAGCAATACGATATAGTCATCCGATCTTGATCAAATTTCGCAGTCGTTTAAAAGTGTAATAAACTCGCCAATATTAAATTTCATGACAGTAGCTCAGAAAATAACGAAGTTATTAAGAAAAGTCACTGTTCGTGACTTTGCCGTTTGTATGGGAGCTATACAATATAGTGGTCCGATCCGGCTGAATCCGAGATATACAACTCCTGCAGTATATACAAGTATATACAGTATATACAAGCCTACATGCAAAATTTCAGCGCTGTAGCTCTTACGGTCTAGGAGGAGTTTGCGTTGATCCAGACGGACATGGCTATATGAACTCGTCTCGTCGTACTGATCAAGAATATATATACTTTATACTGACCAAAATTAATATACCCTTTTTGCAAGGGTATAATAAAGTTTTATTCAAATTACTTTATTACTTTTTACATTCACAATACATTCAAGTTACTGAAAAATCCTGACAACTAACTAGAAGTGAGTTCCGCGGAGCTAAAGCGAAGTTACTGGATGATTTGAACTTAGGCTCAATACTGATTTGCTATGAATCGATTATGTTGGATGAAGGCTTGGGCACTTGGCGTCGTGGCAGGCGGCGCCGTCGACTGAGTCCAATAATCCACTAAGTGCGTGGGACGATTGTTTATCGCAGCGATCGGACTGTAATTTTAGATAGGCGATGATGCGACTAATGGGCATGTGATGGTGGAATGGTATTGACCAATGGGCATTGCATGTGATGATAAAATAGGGTCGACCAATGGGCATGCGGTTAATGGGCATGTGTTGACGGACTTGGGTTTAAGTCTTCCATATTATGATTTAGGTGCTTAGCTCCCCTTCTGTGCGTTACAAACATCTGAACAATTTTATAATACCCTCTGTAAGGGTATAATTATTCTTGAAGCTGTATGGTCCAATAAGTTCTAGAGCGGCACTTCAGCAACAGTTTCTGATACATTTACTTCAAGAGGCCTGCTGTTTTTTTTTTTTGTGTACCTTTTTTTACGTTTTTATTCCCATTAATCTAATGTTGATATATTTTCTTGCTTAGAGAAGGAATTCTCAATAATAAAAGATAATGCCTCATCAGCTGAATGCAATACTGTTGAAGGATCTTCAGATGTAAAATCTTTTGGCTTTAATTTTGCCCTTAATATTTTTGCTTATCTCCCGACTTCTCTGATGACATAGCGGCAGCATGCATTAGGCTTGCTTTTGAATTTTCTTAAGAAAGCTTTGAAGCCAATTTTCCTTTTAATCTAGATGCTCCAAGAGCTCGTCTACTCTTGTTTGTCTAATGAACTGTTTTGTGAAAAATTATATTTCTGTGCAGCTTGCATTTTCATTCTTAAAGCGTTCAACATGTCTTTCAGTTAGCCAATCAAAAGTGGCGCTAGCATTGCGTCTTTTCCCAGTCAAACTTCCAGTAAATCGCCACGCAAGTATGCGCTAAAGGGTAAATATTTACTATAGTTACTCGAGTTTTCAGTGCTGGAAAATAAAAAACGGCTAAAAAATCCGCTAAATTCAATTTTAGTGTTGGTTAACGCAGTTATTCTAGGCTTTGGCGTTGCCAGACTGTCGTGTTTTTTGGCACGTATTTTGAACAGTTTTTTTTTTGGCCGGCAATTCAAACCGTACTGTTAATTTCAATTTTTTTTTCCCCACAACCCAATACTGCGAAAAAAAGATGAAAAATATTACTTAAAAATAAGACTTAAAATACTGATTAAAATTAGATCTAAAAATATTAAGAACAAAAAAGAGTTAATTTAAAAATAAAATTAATCATGAATAGTTGGCAAATGTTAAATAGGTGTTTTTTTTTCTTTATGTGGTTTTTAAACTATTAAACATAAATTTATAGTTGAATTATGTTTAATTTAGATGAACGTTTTGAAAACAATCGTTTTTTTTATTATTTATTCCTCGCACATTACTTGTGAAAATCCTGTGTAGTTTGGGTACTTGTACCCATTTCGCTTTTCTGCCCAGATAGGCCAATGTCCAACTTCATCCTGCCGCATCATTTGATAAGGTTTCAAGCTTCGTTTGTATCTCAATATCGACAATATTAGCCGAAAGTCGGAAGAACCGCAAAGTTTAATGCGTAATAAATCCTTGCGAACGCGTTTATATAAAAGCCAGGCATTGCTGACAACCAATTCTAGTAGATGGTGAAAAATACGAACCTACTACCACTTCGTGGGAATTATCCTACTGTTATCCAATTTTTTGGCCAGTTACTAAATTCAGGGGCGTAGCGTGGTTGTCGATAATGGGGGGGTGATTCTCATTGAATTGCCGACTTACCTTGTGTATTTCCCAACAGCATGTAGATTTGCGGTAGAAATAAATTTACTTCGATAAAACAAGGTCAGTATATAAGGAATTTATTCTTTGAAGATAATTTGGCAAAAATTATAATTACAGCATTTGGTACGTACATGAATGTGTAACTAAAACTAACATTGCGCAGAAATGGACGACAAATATTTCTAAGTTCCTTTTATTCGTTGATCAATTCTATTTAAATTTTCACTCTGCGGTGTTTCAATAACGACCATTTTTCTACGAGTTCGTGAATGTTTATGTCGTCTACCTTATCGCTTGAAGAATAAAGTAGCATCAATGCATTCAACCGATCATCTCCCATCAAATGATTGAAAACCAATTTCAATTTACTAAATGATCGTTCACAAGAAGCTGATGTTACAGGAGCAGTCAAAATAAAACAAACGAGTTTGTAGGCTAAGGGAATCACATGTTTCAAGTTAAACACAACTTCCGAAATATCTTTGAAATTCGTACACTCTTTACATGAATCGAAAAGAATTTGCAACTCAGCAAGCAAACATTCTGGTTCCTCGCTAAAATAAAAGGGTTCTAATTGCACAATGGATTCGATTGAATTCATTGTGACATTTTTTCTGTCAATTGGAATTTGGAAAACTTTCTGGACACACGCAAATGTTGAAAAAGTGTCTTTCAAGTTTTCTTGAATGCAATTGTTGAAAACTTGAAGCACAGTCCTGAATTCTTTTCGATAAAATGTCAAGAAATCAAAATTGTGAGCTGTTTCTGGATTTGCATCATACTTTTTTGGTACACGACGCGTTCTGTGACGTTTCGAAAAATCGTCTCGAGGATTAATCTTCAATTTTTCAGCAAATACAGCCGAGCTATTTATCAATGCATTGATCTGGTCGTCATCGTTCATTTGTTCAAATGATGCGCTTGTACTTTGAATCAATAAAGAAGCATCAATGACGTTCAATTCTACTGCCTCCAAATTTTCCGTCAAATGTTTGACTTTGAACATGACATTTTTGCAAAAAAATAACGAGCTGATAAAATCAAAATCCAGAATTTTTTTGAGCAAACCAGAAGCGGACGTACGTGTACGAGAATCGAAAAATTCTGGATCGTTTATCATATTTTTCAAAACGTCCACAATTCCTTCAAAAGAAATCCACATGGCTTTGACTGACTCAGCTCTAGCAGTCCATCGAGTTTTCGACAAATTTTTCAATTGCAATGAATTTTCAATACTTTTCAATTCTTCACTTAAACTTTGGAAACGTTTTGTGCTACCATAGAAAAATACATACAAAGCTTCTAAAACATTGAAAAACTCTGAAATCAGAACACTTGCATTGCATGCTGTTTCAACAAATGTGTTGGTCCGATGATCTTGGCATGGAATGTAAGGGATTTCTTTTTCACATTTTTCGGACAGTTTTTTTTGTGTGCCAATATATTTACCGGACATGTTATTAGCAAAGTCGTATGATTGAAAAACAATGTTTTTGGTCGAGATATTGAGTGACTGAAGTGCAACTACAAATTTTATTGGACAACTCTTCTCCCGGTTTTTCGTTAAGACAACATCCATTTTCAGAAGCCCTTCAACGGGAACTAATCTATCATTTGTTTGACGCACGTACCGAATGTTGATGGCGAGTCGATCTTGATGTGATAGGTCTGGAGTTGTGTCAGCCATGATAGAAAAAATACCTGCTTTGTTCACTTCATTTACAATGGCTTCTTTTGTTTTAGACCCTAAAAGGTCGAGGAATTCACTTTGAGTGACCGGACTGAGGTACGTAACGTGACGCGGTCTTTTCGAAGTTTCATCTAACCACTTTAGCAATAAAGGACAATGACGTGCAATCAAATACACAATCTGTTTGAAATTTCCACCACTGGTTTCTTCTGATTCTTCGTGACCACGAAAAGCCAATCCTTGCCTTCCCAAAGTTCTAGCAATATCGATCAAGACAAGCAAAACTTTTTTATGATACTCTTTTTCTTGCACTTCTCTAATGTTCTGCTCTCTGGTAGATTTTTCCAGTAAAATGTCTATGTGAGCTCCTTGAATGACAAAATTACAGTAATCACGTAAAGCTGCTTGATGAGATTCAGAAGTAAAATGTTGAACCATTTTTCCTTTTTTATTTTGACCTCGGCTCTTCATTTTATGCCACTGCCGGACACCTTCAGACACCCATTCTATGCTGGCCTGAGATCTTCCGATTCCTTCTGGGAATAAAGCGCAACAGAAGCAAAATGCGGCATCTTTATGAGGACTGTATTCCAAACAGGAAAATTCAGAGTACCATGCTGAGTAGAATCGACGCTGCTTGTTCGAGGGTATATCTGGATTGATCGGATAAATGTGAAGTTTAGGTTGGTACGGGCCAAGAGCACTCAAATATCTCCGTTCATTTGCAGTTGAAATTTTCCGTCTTTTCCCAGGATCATGGTCCAACAGCACTTCATTACCAACGTGTACTTCGTGAGTTTTATCAATAGTAAATTTATTCTCTTCTTCTTTTGCTATTTTCAATAAATTTTCACTTTCTTCGTGAATATTCGTCAAACAGTCAATCACGTCGACGAAAAATACTGTCAAATTTGGTATTGCCTCGTTTTTCATTGTACCTAGAACCTGATTCAGTCGTTCGAAATTCGTCAGAAATTCCGCAACTTTTCCAGAAAAATCTATCCAAGTAAAATTAGCCTTAGCTTCTTTTGTAGGCGATAATAAACCTGCTTCGAGTTGAGGTAGCGCTGGAAATTGTGGTTCCGATGATGGTTCCAATGATGATGGTTCCGATGACTGTAAAGGAGATGGTGCTAGTGATGAGGACGAAGTTGCTTGTGGAAAAGGTTGTTCAATTTCACTCAGTTGTGGAGGAAAAACTGAACTTGAAACAGTTGCTGGGGGTTGGCAGGTTTTGGATAACTCTTGTGTAGGTGACACAGCGACATTTTCTACTGCTGTCGGATGTTTTGACGGAGCAAAATCTGAACTTGGAGTTGCAGACGGCACAAAAGATGAAACTGGAGGTTTCCTTTTTGATGCTTCAAATGGATTCAACGGAGCTCCAACATGTTTGACTTGAACACGTTTACCATGAGGTTTAAGGAGGGTTTAAGTTTCTTAAAATTGAAAGGGCTACAAATTTTGGGAACAGAACTGTACTGACTTGAATCTGACCTCTCTTCCTTGTGCCTACCATCGAACCACACTCGGCGACAGCGTCAGAGCGCTGGCGCCCCGTTAAAATGGTACTTCTTAAAGCGACAAAATACAAGCAACCAATCACAACACAATTAGAGGCTGATGCAATATTACAATAATGATGAAATTGTCATTAATGAGAAATATCCAAAACTACAACCACACGCACACAAACTCGACATGCGGCGACACACGCCAAACCACAACCTCACACACACAAACTCGGTATGCGCCGACATATATGTTCATTTTCTTTTTGTTTCACTAGATTTTTTCTTCACTGTGTCTACACAAAATTTTTCTTATATTGAAATTCTTTCACTTAATTTTATTTTTCTTAACTTACATTATTAGTAACATCTTCGGTGCTTTTACTGATCGGCTTGTAGGGGGGGCTCGTTCTTCCATGATGAAGGTACCAACGCTCCTGGGCAAACACGTTCGGGTTGTCAGTTTTCTTTGAACGGATCTTTGAAAAAATTGCAGCCATAAATTTGACCCTATCTGATTCGCAGTGCAGTTCAACATAGCGTTTTTATTTCGTTGACACTTAAGGCATTTAACGCGTTTTCTCGTTCACGACCACTAGTATCTTTCTCTAGCACTCGATCAAGTTTTATTTATCAGGGTCCCTGCTCGGGCGCCAATTAAACACTTCCTTCACTCATGTTAGAAAAAAACCAGAGAGCCGGGGCTAATTTCGGCCGTGCCGAAGTTTATATACCCTTGCAACTTTATACATTCCAAATTTCTTTAACTTTAATTGTAGTAAAAATATACAACAAAAGTCACTGTTTTTCACCGATCGTTCCTATGGGCGCTATGTGATATAGTCACCCTATCTTAATAAAATTTGGCATAGTCATTAATAGGTATATTAAACTGATAAATATTTTTTTTCATGCCAATTGCGTGAAAAGTAACGAAGTTATTGATAAAAGTCACTGTTTTCGGCCGATCGTTCCTATGGGAGCAATACGATATAGTCATCCGATCTTGATCAAATTTCGCAGTCGTTTAAAAGTGTAATAAACTCACCAATATTAAATTTCATGACAGTAGCTCAGAAAATAACGAAGTTATTAAGAAAAGTCACTGTTCGTGACTTTGCCGTTTGTATGGGAGCTATACAATATAGTGGTCCGATCCGGCTGAATCCGAGATATACAACTCCTGCAGTATATATAAGTATATACAGTATATACAAGCCTACATGCAAAATTTCAGCGCTGTAGCTCTTACGGTCTAGGAGGAGTTTGCGTTGATCCAGACGGACATGGCTATATGAACTCGTCTCGTCGTACTGATCAAGAATATATATACTTTATACTGACCAAAATTAATATACCCTTTTTTGCAAGGGTATAATAAAGTTTTATTCAAATTACTTTATTACTTTTTACATTCACAATACATTCAAGTTACTGAAAAATCCTGACAACTAACTAGAAGTGAGTTCCGCGGAGCTAAAGCGAAGTTACTGGATGATTTGAACTTAGGCTCAATACTGATTTGCTATGAATCGATTATGTTGGATGAAGGCTTGGGCACTTGGCGTCGTGGCAGGCGGCGCCGTCGACTGAGTCCAATAATCCACTAAGTGCGTGGGACGATTGTTTATCGCAGCGATCGGACTGTAATTTTAGATAGGCGATCATGCGACTAATGGGCATGTGATGGTGGAATGGTATTGACCAATGGGCATTGCATGTGATGATAAAATAGGGTCGACCAATGGGCATGCGGTTAATGGGCATGTGTTGACGGACTTGGGTTTAAGTCTTCCATATTATGATTTAGGTGCTTAGCTCCCCTTCTGTGCGTTACAAACATCTGAACAATTTTATAATACCCTCTGTAAGGGTATAATTATTCTTGAAGCTGTATGGTCCAATAAGTTCTAGAGCGGCACTTCAGCAACAGTTTCTGATACATTTACTTCAAGAGGCCTGCTGTTTTTTTTTTTTGTGTACCTTTTTTTACGTTTTTATTTCCATTAATCTAATGTTGATATATTTTCTTGCTTAGAGAAGGAATTCTCAATAATAAAAGATAATGCCTCATCAGCTGAAAGCAATACTGTTGAAGGATCTTCAGATGTAAAATCTTTTGGCTTTAATTTTGCCCTTAATATTTTTGCTTATCTCCCGACTTCTCTGATGACATAGCGGCAGCATGCATTAGGCTTGCTTTTGAATTTTCTTAAGAAAGCTTTGAAGCCAATTTTCCTTTTAATCTAGATGCTCCAAGAGCTCGTCTACTCTTGTTTGTCTAATGAACTGTTTTGTGAAAAATTATATTTCTGTGCAGCTTGCATTTTCATTCTTAAAGCGTTCAACATGTCTTTCAGTTAGCCAATCAAAAGTGGCGCTAGCATTGCGTCTTTTCCCAGTCAAACTTCCAGTAAATCGCCACGCAAGTATGCGCTAAAGGGTAAATATTTACTATAGTTACTCGAGTTTTCAGTGCTGGAAAATAAAAAACGGCTTAAAAATCCGCTAAATTCAATTTTAGTGTTGGTTAACGCAGTTATTCTAGGCTTTGGCGTTGCCAGACTGTCGTGTTTTTTGGCACGTATTTTGAACAGTTTTTTTTTTTGGCCGGCAATTCAAACCGTACTGTTAATTTCAATTTTTTTTCCCCACAACCCAATACTGCGAAAAAAAGATGAAAAATATTACTTAAAAATAAGACTTAAAATACTGATTAAAATTAGATCTTAAAATATTAAGAACAAAAAAGAGTTAATTTAAAAATAAAATTAATCATGAATAGTTGGCAAATGTTAAATAGGTGTTTTTTTTCTTTATGTGGTTTTTAAACTATTAAACATAAATTTATAGTTGAATTATGTTTAATTTAGATGAACGTTTTAAAAACAATCGTTTTTTTTATTATTTATTCCTCGCACATTACTTGTGAAAATCCTGTGTAGTTTGGGTACTTGTACCCATTTCGCTTTTCTGCCCAGATAGGCCAATGTCCAACTTCATCCTGCCGCATCATTTGATAAGGTTTCAAGCTTCGTTTGTATCTCAATATCGACAATATTAGCCGAAAGTCGGAAGAACCGCAAAGTTTAATGCGTAATAAATCCTTGCGAACGCGTTTATATAAAAGCCAGGCATTGCTGACAACCAATTCTAGTAGATGGTGAAAAATACGAACCTACTACCACTTCGTGGGAATTATCCTACTGTTATCCAATTTTTCGGCCAGTTACTAAATTCAGGGGCGTAGCGTGGTTGTCGATAATGGGGGGGTGATTCTCATTGAAGTGCCGACTTACCTCGTGTATTTCCCAACAGCATGTAGATTTGCGGTAGAAATAAATTTACTTCGATAAAACAAGGTCAGTATATAAGGAATTTATTCTTTGAAGATAATTTGGCAAAAATTATAATTACAGCATTTGGTACGTACATGAATGTGTAACTAAAACTAACATTGCGCAGAAATGGACGACAAATATTTCTAAGTTCCTTTTATTCGTTGATCAATTCTATTTAAATTTTCACTCTGCGGTGTTTCAATAACGACCATTTTTCTACGAGTTCGTGAATGTTTATGTCGTCTACCTTATCGCTTGAAGAATAAAGTAGCATCAATGCATTCAACCGATCATCTCCCATCAAATGATTGAAAACCAATTTCAATTTACTAAATGATCGTTCACAAGAAGCTGATGTTACAGGAGCAGTCAAAATAAAACAAACGAGTTTGTAGGCTAAGGGAATCACATGTTTCAAGTTAAACACAACTTCCGAAATATCTTTGAAATTCGTACACTCTTTACATGAATCGAAAAGAATTTGCAACTCAGCAAGCAAACATTCAGGTTCCTCGCTAAAATAAAAGGGTTCTAATTGCACAATGGATTCGATTGAATTCATTGTGACATTTTTTCTGTCAATTGGAATTTGGAAAACTTTCTGGACACACGCAAATGTTGAAAAAGTGTCTTTCAAGTTTTCTTGAATGCAATTGTTGAAAACTTGAAGCACAGTCCTGAATTCTTTTCGATAAAATGTCAAGAAATCAAAATTGTGAGCTGTTTCTGGATTTGCATCATACTTTTTTGGTACACGACGCGTTCTGTGACGTTTCGAAAAATCGTCTCGAGGATTAATCTTCAATTTTTCAGCAAATACAGCCGAGCTATTTATCAATGCATTGATCTGGTCGTCATCGTTCATTTGTTCAAATGATGCGCTTGTACTTTGAATCAATAAAGAAGCATCAATGACGTTCAATTCTACTGCCTCCAAATTTTCCGTCAAATGTTTGACTTTGAACATGACATTTTTGCAAAAAAATAACGAGCTGATAAAATCAAAATCCAGAATTTTTTTGAGCAAACCAGAAGCGGACGTACGTGTACGAGAATCGAAAAATTCTGGATCGTTTATCATATTTTTCAAAACGTCCACAATTCCTTCAAAAGAAATCCACATGGCTTTGACTGACTCAGCTCTAGCAGTCCATCGAGTTTTCGACAAATTTTTCAATTGCAATGAATTTTCAATACTTTTCAATTCTTCACTTAAACTTTGGAAACGTTTTGTGCTACCATAGAAAAATACATACAAAGCTTCTAAAACATTGAAAAACTCTGAAATCAGAACACTTGCATTGCATGCTGTTTCAACAAATGTGTTGGTCCGATGATCTTGGCATGGAATGTAAGGGATTTCTTTTTCACATTTTTCGGACAGTTTTTTTTGTGTGCCAATATATTTACCGGACATGTTATTAGCAAAGTCGTATGATTGAAAAACAATGTTTTTGGTCGAGATATTGAGTGACTGAAGTGCAACTACAATTTTATTGGACAACTCTTCTCCCGGTTTTCGTTAAGACAACATCCATTTTCAGAAGCCCTTCAACGGGAACTAATCTATCATTTGTTTGACGCACGTACCGAATGTTGATGGCGAGTCGATCTTGATGTGATAGGTCTGGAGTTGTGTCAGCCATGATAGAAAAAATACCTGCTTTGTTCACTTCATTTACAATGGCTTCTTTTGTTTTAGACCCTAAAAGGTCGAGGAATTCACTTTGAGTGACCGGACTGAGGTACGTAACGTGACGCGGTCTTTTCGAAGTTTCATCTAACCACTTTAGCAATAAAGGACAATGACGTGCAATCAAATACACAATCTGTTTGAAATTTCCACCACTGGTTTCTTCTGATTCTTCGTGACCACGAAAAGCCAATCCTTGCCTTCCCAAAGTTCTAGCAATATCGATCAAGACAAGCAAAACTTTTTTATGATACTCTTTTTCTTGCACTTCTCTAATGTTCTGCTCTCTGGTAGATTTTTCCAGTAAAATGTCTATGTGAGCTCCTTGAATGACAAAATTACAGTAATCACGTAAAGCTGCTTGATGAGATTCAGAAGTAAAATGTTGAACCATTTTTCCTTTTTTATTTTGACCTCGGCTCTTCATTTTATGCCACTGCCGGACACCTTCAGACACCCATTCTATGCTGGCCTGAGATCTTCCGATTCCTTCTGGGAATAAAGCGCAACAGAAGCAAAATGCGGCATCTTTATGAGGACTGTATTCCAAACAGGAAAATTCAGAGTACCATGCTGAGTAGAATCGACGCTGCTTGTTCGAGGGTATATCTGGATTGATCGGATAAATGTGAAGTTTAGGTTGGTACGGGCCAAGAGCACTCAAATATCTCCGTTCATTTGCAGTTGAAATTTTCCGTCTTTTCCCAGGATCATGGTCCAACAGCACTTCATTACCAACGTGTACTTCGTGAGTTTTATCAATAGTAAATTTATTCTCTTCTTCTTTTGCTATTTTCAATAAATTTTCACTTTCTTCGTGAATATTCGTCAAACAGTCAATCACGTCGACGAAAAATACTGTCAAATTTGGTATTGCCTCGTTTTTCATTGTACCTAGAACCTGATTCAGTCGTTCGAAATTCGTCAGAAATTCCGCAACTTTTCCAGAAAAATCTATCCAAGTAAAATTAGCCTTAGCTTCTTTTGTAGGCGATAATAAACCTGCTTCGAGTTGAGGTAGCGCTGGAAATTGTGGTTCCGATGATGGTTCCAATGATGATGGTTCCGATGACTGTAAAGGAGATGGTGCTAGTGATGAGGACGAAGTTGCTTGTGGAAAAGGTTGTTCAATTTCACTCAGTTGTGGAGGAAAAACTGAACTTGAAACAGTTGCTGGGGGGTTGGCAGGTTTTGGATAACTCTTGTGTAGGTGACACAGCGACATTTTCTACTGCTGTCGGATGTTTTGACGGAGCAAAATCTGAACTTGGAGTTGCAGACGGCACAAAAGATGAAACTGGAGGTTTCCTTTTGATGCTTCAAATGGATTCAACGGAGCTCCAACATGTTTGACTTGAACACGTTTACCATGAGGTTTAAGGAGGGTTTAAGTTTCTTAAAATTGAAAGGGCTACAAATTTTGGGAACAGAACTGTACTAACTTGAATCTGACCTCTCTTCCTTGTGCCTACCATCGAACCACACTCGGCGACAGCGTCAGAGCGCTGGCGCCCCGTTAAAATGGTACTTCTTAAAGCGACAAAATACAAGCAACCAATCACAACACAATTAGAGGCTGATGCAATATTACAATAATGATGAAATTGTCATTAATGAGAAATATCCAAAACTACAACCACACGCACACAAACTCGACATGCGGCGACACACGCCAAACCACAACCTCACACACACAAACTCGGTATGCGCCGACATATATGTTCATTTTCTTTTTTGTTTCACTAGATTTTTTTCTTCACTGTGTCTACACAAAATTTTTCTTATATTGAAATTCTTTCACTTAATTTTATTTTTCTTAACTTACATTATTAGTAACATCTTCGGTGCTTTTACTGATCGGCTTGTAGGGGGGCTCGTTCTTCCATGATGAAGGTACCAACGCTCCTGGGCAAACACGTTCGGGTTGTCAGTTTTCTTTGAACGGATCTTTGAAAAAATTGCAGCCATAAATTTGACCCTATCTGATTCGCAGTGCAGTTCAACATAGCGTTTTTATTTCGTTGACACTTAAGGCATTTAACGCGTTTTCTCGTTCACGACCACTAGTATCTTTCTCTAGCACTCGATCAAGTTTTATTTATCAGGGTCCCTGCTCGGGCGCCAATTAAACACTTCCTTCACTCATGTTAGAAAAAAACCAGAGAGCCGGGGCTAATTTCGGCCGTGCCGAAGTTTATATACCCTTGCAACTTTATACATTCCAAATTTCTTTAACTTTAAACTTCACAAAACTTCTGCTCTCTGACGTGACGGTCGTGTTTTTTCATAGCTCCTGAGTTTTTATCAATATTTATTGTTTTCTCTCAATTTTTAATTGTGCTTAGTCTGTTTACTTTTTCGTTGGTGTGGTTTGCTTGAGACCCGTGTGTTTTATTTGCAGAATTTGCCAAATTAACTAGTTTTTTTTTCGTGATTAGTGTTTGGTGCATTTTATATATATATATTTTTTTCCCCCTTTTCTCTCTCGTCATTGCTTCTATAGTTGCTCCCCTCACCTCTCCGATCATACCATCAGTGCTAGTGTTTTTTTTTATTATTTTATTTTTGTTGTTCTCTCTTTTTTGTGCTTGTGCTCTCTGCCGCGTAATTACTTTTGTAACGCTGCCTCTCAAAGCTTGGCTTATAACTGTTCTTGCACTCTTTCTTGTGCTGTGTACTCTAGCTGTCTCTTTGTTTTATTTGTATTTATTGATTTTATATCGATAATTATCTTAGTGCTTTGTATTTAAATTTTAAATTTTGTATATATTTTTGCCTTGTGTTCCTTTTGGCGTTTCAATGGCTTGTTGTTTACCTACTTGCAAGCATTCTGATCGTTTTGATGATCAGTATAGAGCAATATCGTGTTGGCTCTGCGAAAATCTTATTCACTTAAAATGTGCTGGCCTCAATGGCCGCGACTACGACAAATTTTCTGGTTTGTCTGTGTCTAAGCCTGAGCTTGGCTTAATGCGCTGGACTTGCCCATCTTGTGCCAGCCAGCAGCTTGATTTTAGCCGTATGTATAGGGATCTTCGTTTAAAGTTTCTTTCTTTAAACAAACTGGCCAAACAGCTGTCTAACGAGTGTGAATCTAGCGTACATTTATTGTCGCAATTTAAGTTTAATCCACCTTCTGATAAGTTACCCAAGAAATGTACCCTTGAGTTGCCTCGTAAGCAGTCGCCAGCACTCTCTATTACATCGTCTCCCATTTTACTTTCGCCTACACCATCTTCTTGTCCCTCTTTATGTTCTTCTTTTCAGATTGAAGTACCCATTACAAGCCCTGGTGTACCTCAGTCTATCCCTCACGGGAACTCTGATCAATCACAGGATCTTGCTGGCTCTCAATCACTTGCGGATCCCAATGCTCGTCCGCCTCCACTAACTGTAGTGCCTTATCGCAAACAATTATTTATCTCTAGGCTTGATCCAGATACTTCTGAGTCGTCTGTGGCAGCTTACATTGGTAATATATGCCCTGCTAAGGTTTTAATTCAAAAGTTTAAGTTTTCAAGGCCTCATGAAATCTCCTCTTTTAAAATTACTGTACCAAATGAGTATTTCTCAGCTATGGTTGACACTAATTTCTGGCCAGAGGGCCTAGTTGTACACGAGTTTGCGCCCAATAAGCGCTCCCGTCCGTTGCCTGTCCACCTTCCTAATTTATCTTCTGCTTCAAAAAACTAATAACGTCTAGTCTTTGCATATATTATCAAAATGTAAGAGGACTTCTTACCAAGCTCTCGAACCTGTTCTGTGATAGCCAAACCTTTTCGGCTGACATATTAGCTTTCTCTGAAACTTGGCTTAACTCCTCTGTTTTGGATAATGAAATTCTTTCTAATAACTTTATTTCTTATAGGCTTCATCGTGTTGGTCGTCGTGGCGGTGGAGTACTCATTGCTGTTAACTCGAATCTGTGTTCAAGTGTCGTGCCGATTGATCTGCCCTTAGGTGTTGAGTTTATTTGCGTCGAAGTTACATGTTCCAACTTTAGCTTATATATTTCTTGTTCATATATTCCTCCAGCTTCTGATATCATGACCTATATGCACCATGCTGATGCTTTGCAAACTATTTTTAATAGTCTTAAAGATCGTGATATCCTTATAGTTTTAGGTGATTTCAACTTGCCTAATATTTCTTGGCTTGTTGATGATAATCTATCTTTCTTAATTCCTTCATCTCAACATGTTTTTCTTGATTGCCTACTTGAATGTCCGCTATATCAGTTGAATTCTTTCCTTAACTCTTCTAAAAGAATCCTTGATCTTGTTTTTGTCTCTGATCCCACTGTTAGTGCTGTATCTCGAACACAGCCCCTAGTGAAACCTGAAGATCCTTATCACCCTACCATTGAAGTTACTATTTCTTACAATTCCGTTACTAAATCACTTAATAACATCGTAAATTCTCGTCGTAGATGTTTTCGTAAAACAAATTTCAATCTTCTTAATAGCCTTATTTTCTCTTTTGATTGGTCATTTCTATTTGAGTGCTGCGATATAGATTGTGCAGTGAAGTTTTTCTACTCTGCTCTTAATTCTCTAATTGATAAATGCGTTCCTTATGTGAATGTCTCTACCGTCTCCAGCGCGCCAGTCTGGTTCACACGTAGGCTCTCTAATCTCCGCAATATTAAATCGAGATATTTTAAAAGATTTAAAAAAAACTGGTTCGCGACTTGACTATGCAAATTACTGTATAGCCAAATCTCAATTTTGTCTTTTAAACACTCAATGCTACAATAATTATATCGTTCGCTGTAAGGTTGAATTTTATAAGAACCCCAAAAGATTTTACAACTTTGTTAATTCCAAAAGACGCTCTAATGTACTACCTTCCACCTTCAGACTTAATGACCAGACTGCTAATAATGACTCAGATATTGCAGATCTGTTTGCTAATTTCTTTCAGTCGACTTATTCTACTACTGTTTCGGATCCCACAACCTATCCCTTTTCAATCCCACATTTAAATTGTATGTTTTTTCCTAGTATTACTGAAGACTGTATTATCTCTAGCTTGTCATCTATGACGTCTTCCTTCGTTCCCGGTCCTGATAATATACCTAGTTGCATCCTTAAAATGTGTTCGATTTCCCTATCCAAGCCTTTATCTCGGTTATTCTTTATATCGAGTGAGACTTGTAGCTTTCCCGATATTTGGAAGGAGTCTTTTATTATTCCGCTTTTTAAAAAGGGTAGCAAATCGGATGTTTCTAACTACCGTGGCATTGCCAAGCTTTCGGCAATACCAAAGCTGTTTGAGAAAATTATTACGTCTTCCCTTCAACACCTATCCAGATCCACTATTTCTCCTTGTCAGCATGGCTTCATGAAAGGTCGTTCGTCGCTTACTAACCTTTTAGAATTGACTACCCTTGTACACCATGGCTTCCGTAAAAAGTGTCAAACTGATGTTATTTATACTGACTTTAGTAAGGCTTTCGATACGGTTGATCATTCTATGCTTCTCGCGAAACTTAACATCATGGGTTTTTCCCCGAAACTGTTGGCTTGGTTAAAGTCGTATCTTATTGGCAGAACCCAAAAGGTGTCTTTTCGTTCCTCATTATCTAAAACTATTAAAGTTACGTCAGGTGTACCCCAAGGCAGTCATCTGGGCCCACTGTTATTTACCCTGTTTATAAATGATTTACCCTTGGCCTTGGTTCACTCACGCGTGCTCATGTTTGCGGATGACGTCAAGATTTGTTATTCCTATAATGATCCTTCTTTCCAACAGTACTTGCAATCTGATCTCGATGCGTTCTGTGATTGGTGCCACGTTAATAAATTACACCTTAACGCCTCTAAGTGTTCTTTTTTATGACTTTCAGTCGTTTGTCTCCGTTCCTAGCTCATTACTCCATTAAGTCTGTTCTGTTAGATTGTGTACCATCCTTTAAAGACTTAGGCGTTATGTTTGACCCTAAACTTTCATTTAATGTTCATATTGCTTCAATTGTCAATAGAGCATGCTGTCTTCTTGGCTTTATTAAACGTTGGGCCAAAGAATTTGATGATCCCTATGTAACAAAGGTTTTATACACTTCGTTAGTTCGCCCTATTCTCGAATATTGCTCGCCAGTGTGGAACCCGCAATATGATGTTCACCAGCGTAGTATTGAATCGGTACAGAAGCAATTCCTTAAGTTTGCGTTACGCGGTCTTAATTGGGACCCGAGTCTTCGCCTACCTTCTTATTCTGACAGACTTCTTCTTATTAATCTCCCTTCACTTTACAACCGTAGGCTCGTTTTTGGCATTCTCTTTCTCCATAAACTAGTCAACGGCGAAGTCATTTCCACTAATTTACTAAGTACGCTATATTTTTGTGTTCCCTCACGTCGGACCAGAAACTTTTTTTCCTATTTACCTTAGTAGATGTCTGACTAACTACTCTCTTCACGAACCTTTTCGTGTTCTTTGCCAATCTTTTAACAACCTTTCTCACCTAATTTCTCCTCATCTTTCTGTCACTTCTCTTCGCGCTATACTTTTTAATCATCTACAGCGAAACCAATGAAAATATTCTGGACTTGGATTGGCTGCAACTCATCCCTGACCACATTGGCTGTGAATCGGGGCATAGCTGGCACCTTATGCAAATAAAACACCTCCACCGGGTCGGGGATGTTTAGTTGTGTATATAGCTAAGCTAGCTTTTTTAATTTAATTACTATTTGTCTTTAGCTTAAGCTTTTTCGTCGACTGTAGTAAAAATATACAACAAAAGTCACTGTTTTTCACCGATCGTTCCTATGGGCGCTATGTGATATAGTCACCCTATCTTAATAAAATTTGGCATAGTCATTAATAGGTATATTAAACTGATAAATATTTTTTTTCATGCCAATTGCGTGAAAAGTAACGAAGTTATTGATAAAAGTCACTGTTTTCGGCCGATCGTTCCTATGGGAGCAATACGATATAGTCATCCGATCTTGATCAAATTTCGCAGTCGTTTAAAAGTGTAATAAACTCACCAATATTAAATTTCATGACAGTAGCTCAGAAAATAACGAAGTTATTAAGAAAAGTCACTGTTCGTGACTTTGCCGTTTGTATGGGAGCTATACAATATAGTGGTCCGATCCGGCTGAATCCGAGATATACAACTCCTGCAGTATATACAAGTATATACAGTATATACAAGCCTACATGCAAAATTTCAGCGCTGTAGCTCTTACGGTCTAGGAGGAGTTTGCGTTGATCCAGACGGACATGGCTATATGAACTCGTCTCGTCGTACTGATCAAGAATATATATACTTTATACTGACCAAAATTAATATACCCTTTTTGCAAGGGTATAATAAAGTTTTATTCAAATTACTTTATTACTTTTTACATTCACAATACATTCAAGTTACTGAAAAATCCTGACAACTAACTAGAAGTGAGTTCCGCGGAGCTAAAGCGAAGTTACTGGATGATTTGAACTTAGGCTCAATACTGATTTGCTATGAATCGATTATGTTGGATGAAGGCTTGGGCACTTGGCGTCGTGGCAGGCGGCGCCGTCGACTGAGTCCAATAATCCACTAAGTGCGTGGGACGATTGTTTATCGCAGCGATCGGACTGTAATTTTAGATAGGCGATCATGCGACTAATGGGCATGTGATGGTGGAATGGTATTGACCAATGGGCATTGCATGTGATGATAAAATAGGGTCGACCAATGGGCATGCGGTTAATGGGCATGTGTTGACGGACTTGGGTTTAAGTCTTCCATATTATGATTTAGGTGCTTAGCTCCCCTTCTGTGCGTTACAAACATCTGAACAATTTTATAATACCCTCTGTAAGGGTATAATTATTCTTGAAGCTGTATGGTCCAATAAGTTCTAGAGCGGCACTTCAGCAACAGTTTCTGATACATTTACTTCAAGAGGCCTGCTGTTTTTTTTTTTTTTGTGTACCTTTTTTTACGTTTTTATTTCCATTAATCTAATGTTGATATATTTTCTTGCTTAGAGAAGGAATTCTCAATAATAAAAGATAATGCCTCATCAGCTGAAAGCAATACTGTTGAAGGATCTTCAGATGTAAAATCTTTTGGCTTTAATTTTGCCCTTAATATTTTTGCTTATCTCCCGACTTCTCTGATGACATAGCGGCAGCATGCATTAGGCTTGCTTTTGAATTTTCTTAAGAAAGCTTTGAAGCCAATTTTCCTTTTAATCTAGATGCTCCAAGAGCTCGTCTACTCTTGTTTGTCTAATGAACTGTTTTGTGAAAAATTATATTTCTGTGCAGCTTGCATTTTCATTCTTAAAGCGTTCAACATGTCTTTCAGTTAGCCAATCAAAAGTGGCGCTAGCATTGCGTCTTTTCCAAGTCAAACTTCCAGTAAATCGCCACGCAAGTATGCGCTAAAGGGTAAATATTTACTATAGTTACTCGAGTTTTCAGTGCTGGAAAATAAAAAACGGCTAAAAAATCCGCTAAATTCAATTTTAGTGTTGGTTAACGCAGTTATTCTAGGCTTTGGCGTTGCCAGACTGTCGTGTTTTTTGGCACGTATTTTGAACAGTTTTTTTTTTTGGCCGGCAATTCAAACCGTACTGTTAATTTCAATTTTTTTTCCCCACAACCCAATACTGCGAAAAAAAGATGAAAAATATTACTTAAAAATAAGACTTAAAATACTGATTAAAATTAGATCTTAAAATATTAAGAACAAAAAAGAGTTAATTTAAAAATAAAATTAATCATGAATAGTTGGCAAATGTTAAATAGGTGTTTTTTTTCTTTATGTGGTTTTTAAACTATTAAACATAAATTTATAGTTGAATTATGTTTAATTTAGATGAACGTTTTGAAAACAATCGTTTTTTTTATTATTTATTCCTCGCACATTACTTGTGAAAATCCTGTGTAGTTTGGGTACTTGTACCCATTTCGCTTTTCTGCCCAGATAGGCCAATGTCCAACTTCATCCTGCCGCATCATTTGATAAGGTTTCAAGCTTCGTTTGTATCTCAATATCGACAATATTAGCCGAAAGTCGGAAGAACCGCAAAGTTTAATGCGTAATAAATCCTTGCGAACGCGTTTATATAAAAGCCAGGCATTGCTGACAACCAATTCTAGTAGATGGTGAAAAATACGAACCTACCACTTCGTGGGAATTATCCTACTGTTATCCAATTTTTTGGCCAGTTACTAAATTCAGGGGCGTAGCGTGGTTGTCGATAATGGGGGGGTGATTCTCATTGAAGTGCCGACTTACCTCGTGTATTTCCCAACAGCATGTAGATTTGCGGTAGAAATAAATTTACTTCGATAAAACAAGGTCAGTATATAAGGAATTTATTCTTTGAAGATAATTTGGCAAAAATTATAATTACAGCATTTGGTACGTACATGAATGTGTAACTAAAACTAACATTGCGCAGAAATGGACGACAAATATTTCTAAGTTCCTTTTATTCGTTGATCAATTCTATTTAAATTTTCACTCTGCGGTGTTTCAATAACGACCATTTTTCTACGAGTTCGTGAATGTTTATGTCGTCTACCTTATCGCTTGAAGAATAAAGTAGCATCAATGCATTCAACCGATCATCTCCCATCAAATGATTGAAAACCAATTTCAATTTACTAAATGATCGTTCACAAGAAGCTGATGTTACAGGAGCAGTCAAAATAAAACAAACGAGTTTGTAGGCTAAGGGAATCACATGTTTCAAGTTAAACACAACTTCCGAAATATCTTTGAAATTCGTACACTCTTTACATGAATCGAAAAGAATTTGCAACTCAGCAAGCAAACATTCAGGTTCCTCGCTAAAATAAAAGGGTTCTAATTGCACAATGGATTCGATTGAATTCATTGTGACATTTTTTCTGTCAATTGGAATTTGGAAAACTTTCTGGACACACGCAAATGTTGAAAAAGTGTCTTTCAAGTTTTCTTGAATGCAATTGTTGAAAACTTGAAGCACAGTCCTGAATTCTTTTCGATAAAATGTCAAGAAATCAAAATTGTGAGCTGTTTCTGGATTTGCATCTTACTTTTTTGGTACACGACGCGTTCTGTGACGTTTCGAAAAATCGTCTCGAGGATTAATCTTCAATTTTTCAGCAAATACAGCCGAGCTATTTATCAATGCATTGATCTGGTCGTCATCGTTCATTTGTTCAAATGATGCGCTTGTACTTTGAATCAATAAAGAAGCATCAATGACGTTCAATTCTACTGCCTCCAAATTTTCCGTCAAATGTTTGACTTTGAACATGACATTTTTGCAAAAAAAATAACGAGCTGATAAAATCAAAATCCAGAATTTTTTTGAGCAAACCAGAAGCGGACGTACGTGTACGAGAATCGAAAAATTCTGGATCGTTTATCATATTTTTCAAAACGTCCACAATTCCTTCAAAAGAAATCCACATGGCTTTGACTGACTCAGCTCTAGCAGTCCATCGAGTTTTCGACAAATTTTTCAATTACAATGAATTTTCAATACTTTTCAATTCTTCACTTAAACTTTGGAAACGTTTTGTGCTACCATAGAAAAATACATACAAAGCTTCTAAAACATTGAAAAACTCTGAAATCAGACCACTTGCATTGCATGCTGTTTCAACAAATGTGTTGGTCCGATGATCTTGGCATGGAATGTAAGGGATTTCTTTTTCACATTTTTCGGACAGTTTTTTTTGTGTGCCAATATATTTACCGGACATGTTATTAGCAAAGTCGTATGATTGAAAAACAATGTTTTTGGTCGAGATATTGAGTGACTGAAGTGCAACTACAATTTTATTGGACAACTCTTCTCCCGGTTTTTTTCGTTAAGACAACATCCATTTTCAGAAGCCCTTCAACGGGAACTAATCTATCATTTGTTTGACGCACGTACCGAATGTTGATGGCGAGTCGATCTTGATGTGATAGGTCTGGAGTTGTGTCAGCCATGATAGAAAAAATACCTGCTTTGTTCACTTCATTTACAATGGCTTCTTTTGTTTTAGACCCTAAAAGGTCGAGGAATTCACTTTGAGTGACCGGACTGAGGTACGTAACGTGACGCGGTCTTTTCGAAGTTTCATCTAACCACTTTAGCAATAAAGGACAATGACGTGCAATCAAATACACAATCTGTTTGAAATTTCCACCACTGGTTTCTTCTGATTCTTCGTGACCACGAAAAGCCAATCCTTGCCTTCCCAAAGTTCTAGCAACATCGATCAAGACAAGCAAAACTTTTTTATGATACTCTTTTCTTGCACTTCTCTAATGTTCTGCTCTCTGGTAGATTTTTCCAGTAAAATGTCTATGTGAGCTCCTTGAATGACAAAATTACAGTAATCACGTAAAGCTGCTTGATGAGATTCAGAAGTAAAATGTTGAACCATTTTTCCTTTTTTATTTTGACCTCGGCTCTTCATTTTATGCCACTGCCGGACACCTTCAGACACCCATTCTATGCTGGCCTGAGATCTTCCGATTCCTTCTGGGAATAAAGCGCAACAGAAGCAAAATGCGGCATCTTTATGAGGACTGTATTCCAAACAGGAAAATTCAGAGTACCATGCTGAGTAGAATCGACGCTGCTTGTTCGAGGGTATATCTGGATTGATCGGATAAATGTGAAGTTTAGGTTGGTACGGGCCAAGAGCACTCAAATATCTCCGTTCATTTGCAGTTGAAATTTTCCGTCTTTTCCCAGGATCATGGTCCAACAGCACTTCATTACCAACGTGTACTTCGTGAGTTTTATCAATAGTAAATTTATTCTCTTCTTCTTTTGCTATTTTCAATAAATTTTCACTTTCTTCGTGAATATTCGTCAAACAGTCAATCACGTCGACGAAAAATACTGTCAAATTTGGTATTGCCTCGTTTTTCATTGTACCTAGAACCTGATTCAGTCGTTCGAAATTCGTCAGAAATTCCGCAACTTTTCCAGAAAAATCTATCCAAGTAAAATTAGCCTTAGCTTCTTTTGTAGGCGATAATAAACCTGCTTCGAGTTGAGGTAGCGCTGGAAATTGTGGTTCCGATGATGGTTCCAATGATGATGGTTCCGATGACTGTAAAGGAGATGGTGCTAGTGATGAGGACGAAGTTGCTTGTGGAAAAGGTTGTTCAATTCAATCACTCAGTTGTGGAGGAAAAACTGAACTTGAAACAGTTGCTGGGGGTTGGCAGGTTTTGGATAACTCTTGTGTAGGTGACACAGCGACATTTTCTACTGCTGTCGGATGTTTTGACGGAGCAAAATCTGAACTTGGAGTTGCAGACGGCACAAAAGATGAAACTGGAGGTTTCCTTTTTGATGCTTCAAATGGATTCAACGGAGCTCCAACATGTTTGACTTGAACACGTTTACCATGATGTTTTGATGCTTCGTGTCTAGTTTTATAATCATCGTCAAATTGACTCCCACATTCTTCACATTCCAATTTAATTCTTTTTCGTGACGGCTTAGACATTTCCATTGAACCTACAAATAAGCATAACGTTTTGAACAGTCAATTTAAACAATTCTTGGATAATCCAATTGTTTAATAAATCTGGAGCAAGTTCCGGAACATTTTGTTTTGATTGTTTACTCGTAAACATTGAGGTTTAGTATTGTATAGTACCAATAGTACTGATCGTAACGATTATTATCGAATGTCGAAAATTCGATATATCACGAATTATCGATATGAACATGCGCAGACACTGTATGCGCCGATTTTTCAAATCAAATTCAAATGTTACAATATTCTGATTACCGAATGCATGTCGACAATTATAAAATAAAAATATATTTTTCGATTTTGAGAATCAAAAGTTGTTGATTAGCCGATTAGTTTTAAACAAATTGCCGACTCTAAAAACTTGAGGGGGGGTGTCACACCCCACACACCCCCCCCTCGCTACGCCCCTGACTAAATTGTTTCTTGTTAGGAGATTCGATGCCTCATAACTTCCCTTGCCTATAGTTATGTGGATGGATGTTTCATTAAAGTAATACTATCAAGTGCATTGTTGTTTGGGATTCTATTTCTTTGTATAGTACCCAAACCTAAAATTCTTTAACCGCCAAATTTTCAAAAGAGGCAATGAATTGAAATAATTATTGAAATAAAGTCGAAATTCAGTTGCCTGGGCACTTCTCTGGTCATTCTGACAGGTAGACTCTATCAGAGTTTCAGATTACTTAGACATGTTAATAAGAATGTACTTTCAGTTAAGTCGTGTTACTTCCATAGATAATTTGGAAATGCAGTCACTATATGAAAACTTATAAGAAATTTAGGATCTTGGGCATACAAAACTTAAATGACTACACATTTTTTTAATATCAAAATTCTGAGCCTGATCAGGATCAGAACTACATCCATGCTGAATCTATCCATGCCGCCTTACATTTTAATTATTTACTGCATCGAGTAATCCTTTCCGCCATCAGCATTTTCTATTTTCTTCTTGGCCGCAGTTATAAAAACAGTAGTAATCATTAGTAGTAGTATTAAGAAAATTAATATTCAAGTATTCATAAAAAGTATGTATAGTATTTGCTCTATTTTAAATGAAGCCAAATAATCTTATTTTTAGCCTAACTAACACATGAAGAAAAAAGTTTTATCGTAGCAGTGCTAGGATACCACGAACAAATTAATTAAAAATTTATTTATTTCAATTTCAATTTTCCGAAATAGTTTAATTAATAAATAGTTTATTAAATCCTTGAGTTTAAATTAATTGATATCAAAATAAATAATATATAAAAGAATTTTTAATTAATTTGAATTTTAATGTCTGTCATTCCGACACAAGAAAGTTTGATAATAACGCGTTCAAATTGGTAAACACCAGAAGTTCACACTTTATAAATCCCTATAGTGATTAAAAGAACTTAACGGTTTGTCAATTCTTTCGTGGGTTGTTTTTTATTCCCTATCTTTTCTTATTTAAATTCAATATTCCATTTAGGTAAATACATATGTAGTTAAACATCTTTAACCTTTAACTTTACGTCATTGCCCATTAAATTAACCCAATTGCACTGAAATATAACAATTATTATTATCACATTATTATAGGGATAAATGTGGGCCAATTGTATTTCGTAATTATAAAAATTTTTTTTTATCACTAATCTTTTTGAATTTGTCAAAAATGGCAACGCCATTTGTCGCGCTTTCCAACATTGTCGTAACATTTGGCCACACTATTTTAGCTGGAAACAGTTAGATTCAGCTATTTTTGGCTTTAAGCGCGTTTTGGGGCCGAGTAACTATAGTAAATATTTACCAAAAATTCAATTTTCTTTTGTTAATTACACAAAAACTACGAAACAAATCGTCAAGGCGTACCTGAGTTCGTGCTCGTGGAATCTTTTTCTTTCGTTTAATACCAAATTTATGTAGTTTAAGCGTGTTTTGGGCCCGAGTAACTATAGTAAATATTTTCCGAAATTTTGTTTGACTTCAAAGCAGTGCTGCCAGTTTAGCAATTTAGTTGCTATATCTGGCAACTTTCAAAAAAATTTGCAACTTTTTTTTTTTTTTTAATGCTATTAGCCACAAATCTAGCAATTTTAATTATTTTTGCTAGCAATTTTATTATAAAAATAGCAATTTTTATATTTTCTTATTGTGCATATTGCAAATTCTCAATTGGTGCAAAGATTTTTGACATCCGCCACCACGGTGCCTCCAAAAAACACATGGCTGTGATGGGCGCAGTTACCCAAAAAAATAAGTTGCCTTTCGTTCGTAAGTCGGCCAAAACGGAGGAGCAGGAAACAGCTTTATGCCTACACATTGCGATTGCAACAAGTGACCACTTGTCAAAGTTGTGTGTGGAGCAGTTTTCAGCTTGCAAAGCTGCTGCAAGTATGAAGTTGGGCAGAAAAAAGTGCACCTACATTATTAAAAATGTACTCGCTACGCATTTCATGGACGATTTGCGAACCGAGATCGGAAACTCAGCTTTAAGCCTTCTTCTTCGTATTTTAAGTATTCTGTAGGTAAATGTAATTATAATTGTTTAAGATCATGTTCCTTATTAATTTAAGAGTTTTGAATTTCGATTTTTATTTTTGTCTATCTTAATTTGTTAAAAATTAAAATAATGGACTTAGCAATTTTTTGGCAATTTTTAAAAAATTTTTTTGCAATTTTTGGCAACTTTTCTTCCCAAATCTAGCAATTTTAGCTTAATAGATTCTGGCAGCACTGCTTCAAAGACACCTGGTGCCCTAAAAGATGAACAGCTCAATTGAGGAATATCGGCGAAGTCTACAACCTGAGCGACAAACACTTTCGGATGCTCTTTATATGTAAAATGATAGGAAATGCCCAATTTTGGTTGCATTCCGAACTTTCTCGCATTCGTGAGCCGGTAGCAGCTCTGTGCGATAAGCTGATTACAGCCTTCGGTGACAAGACGTCTAAAATTGAGATGCGCCGTAAGTTCGAGAAACGCAAATGGCAACCAAGCGAAAGATTTGTCGTACACATGGAGGATAATCTAATGCTGGCTAATCAAGTCAACATCGACGACGAGGAGCTTTTGGATCAAAGGTTTTCGCACACAAGCGCGCATCCAATGTTTCACCAGCCCTAGACAAATGTTAAAGGCATTTGCTGGGGTACACCTTGATGTCGCTCAGCAAAATACAAAGGACATAAACACGGGCACCAGACGTCATGAGTAACATTAAAGGACATTTATGGAAGGATTGCAACAAGACGATTCGAGCCCGTGGCTCGTGTTATGTTATGCCAAATGCCCGGCCAAGATGCGCTATTCGACTAAAGATGAGCCTGGCGGAACTGCCAAGAAGACCAAATCAGCCAAGAGCAGCGGACAAGACGATGACTACTACCCAAGCAGAAGCCACGTCCACACAACCCAGCACAACAACAATTATGTAAGAAGATTTAAGATTAATTTCGTAAACATTCCTTATCATTCTATTATTGTAGCGTGCCTCGTAGACTCGGGGAGTCCAATCTCCCTATCCCGGCATTAATGAAAGCCAACTAATTATTTTTGGAAAAACACTATGTTACATCATGAAAAATTCAAATAAAATTTACTTTCACTTAGTTATTGTCCGACGAGTCTATGAGCTGCGACGCTATTTTTGGAAGAGATTTTTTAAAAGCTTGCGATATAAAATTAGATTTAGATTGTTGAAAGAATGCCATAGTAGAAGAACGTAAATGTTTAAGTAAGATCATCACAAGCGCTATGTCAGCAACACAAAACAAGGGTAACGATTATAGGAAAGCAGTTATTGAAAATTGTAATGGAATAGAAGACAAAATTGTTAGTGAAATATCAGAAATGAAAGTCAGGGAAATTAATGTAAATAAAACTGATGGAATGTTTAATGTATGTGAACATGTTAATGGATGCAAAGATGTTAACGATGAATTTATTAATGAATATGAACATGTTAATGAAGAGTTCGATAATGTAAATGAGAATGAAAGAAGAAGTTAATGAAGAAGTTGTTAGTACAAAAGATGTAAATGAAAAATTGTTTAAGGATAATAAAACAGAAATTACAAGAAAATAAGTATTTAGTGCAGACAAAACTCAAACATTAATCATAAATCACAAGATACTCTAGCAAACGAGACTTTCATAGGAGAAACCAGAAAACAATGAAGAGAAATTGTACTTCGTAGAGCATTTTAACAAGAGCACGCTGAAAACCTGCCACATTAACGATAACGATTTTAGAATCAGAATATGTGATAAGTAAGGATATCGATTATAAAACGTGTCGCCAGTTTCAGCAATCGGTTAGAAACAAGTATATAAAATAAATAAGGACAATTACTCCATACCATTAATTGACGACTGATTGGACAGATTAGTAAACAAAAGGGTCTTCTCTAAATTAGATTTGAAAAACGGATATTTTCATGTCTTTGTTGACGAAGAGTCAAATACATCACACCACCAATATGAGTTTTTAAGAATGCCCATGGGGATAAAAAAACGCATCACATGTATTTCAAAGCTTTATTAACCGAATTTTTAAGATATGATTCGAAAAGCAGAAGTCCTCGTGTACATGGATATTATGAAAGCTAGTGCGAATATAAAGGATCTTATGCAAATGTTAGAAAACGTTTTTGAAAGATTAGTGTAGAACAAATTGAGGTTGCGAATGGATAAAGTACCTGGACTACAAAATTAAGGAGCATATAATTAGTGCAAATCATAAAGGCTTAGATGCATGGAAAATTTTCCAACACCAGACAAACTACATGCAGTCAAGAGTTTCTTAGGATTATGCTCATACTTTCGAAGATTTATAAAAGATTTCTCAGTAATAACCAAGCCTTTATATGATTTAATGAAGAAAGATAAAGAATTGAAATTTGGAAAGACTGAACTAGACTGTTTCCTAATGGTTAATCACAAACTTATTGAGGCACGTGTATTGGCATTTTGCGATTATAGAAACGAAACAGAACTGCAATGCGATGCAAGCGCTTTGGGTTTTGGTGCAGCGTTATGACAGAAGAAAGCGGATAGCAAATGGCATCCGATATTTTATTTTTCCAGAAGAACGAGGCTATAATATATGATATAATGATTTGATATAGAGGAATAACATATGATTCCTTCCAGATAGACGGGAAGGCCGAAGATGTGACGGACAGTGTAAACAACTTAAGTATTGGCTTACATAGGGCCTCTGCTGAGGTGCACTGATGTCTTACGTTTTACATTGACAAAGTTATAAAATTGCTTAGGATCGCGAGAAAACCTATGTTTACATCGCTGAAGATAATCCTTATAGCATTGTGAATTTAGCACCATAAAATTTGATCGAGCAACTACATAAAGGGAAAAATCCGATGCTTTACCGGATCTTTAAAATCTATTATAGCATCTTGATTTTACGTTCTTCAAGTTACACAACTCACGTGAGAACCAAGAAGGTCTATCAGACCATTCTTGGTTCATACTCGGGTCACAAACATCGCAGAACGACTCAAGAGTTTTATAGAAGACAGAAATGGCAGAGTCCAAGTATACAGATATGACCAATCGTTAGTTAACAAAGGAAGGAATGAGGAATGGCGTTGTTTTTTGAAAAACAAATGATAAAATAATTCTTTTTCATGTCCCAAAAGGAATGGAGAATCATGTCCTAAATAAGTACCACGATGAATTGGGTCACGTGGGTAGGGATAAAATGTTAGATGCAATAGGGAAAAGTTACTGGGCCCTAAATCTTAAAGATAAGGCGACAAAACACATACAAAACTGTTTACGATGCGTAGCTTTCCCTCCGAAATGCGGCAAAGGAGAATGGTTTTTAAACAACATCCCAAAAGGGGACAAACCATTTGATTTAGTCCATATTGACCATTAAGGTCCGATTGAAGCAGGAAGAGCAAAGAAACATATATTCGCAGTAGTGGAAAGTTCGTAAAGTTCGTCAAACTGTATACGACAAAGACAACGAGTACAAAAGAGGTGATAGAAGTATTAAAAAATTTTTTTCAGGAGGTATAGCAGGCCGAGATGTATAGTTTCCGATAGGGGTAGTTGCTTCACTTCATCAGAATTTGAGGCGTTCTTAGATAGTCAGGGTGTGCAACATGTAAAAATAGCGACAGGATCCCCGCAAGCCAACGGGGAAGTGGAAAGGATAACCGAAGCGTAGGACCTATGATAGCAAAGTTAGCCGAACCAGACAAGGGAAATCATTGGGACACAATTGTCGAGGATGTAGAACACGCACTACACAACACTTTTCACAGAAGCATAAAGCAATACCCCAGCATATTGTTATTTAAAATAGCTCAAAGAGGAAATGTTATAGATGAATTTAGAGAAAAGATTGAAGAATTGTATAGTACAGACAACCCAATAGATTTAAAAGAGATAAGAAAATTAGGAGCTTGTGACGAGTCACATTTCCATTGCAGTTTAAACTACGCCCATGTGGGGCCCCTCTTTATTGTTACTTCTATTTTTCATACGCCCATGGAGAGTACATTAAATATCTCAATACGCAAACTAACTGTAGTTCCTTTTTTTTGATCGCCGCCTCCCTCTCTTTCTAACTACCGTCTTGATACCGCTGCAGCATCGACGCGTCGCGGAGAGAACAACCTCCCGCCAGCGGACGTTGCACTGCATGTCGACGCTGAAGAAACCATGAGAAAATCGAAAGTGAAAGAGAGAGACGGCGATCGTGACGCGTGCCAAAGCACAAGACGCATCGAATGTTTTCACCGTTAGGACATAAGTAGGCCGAGCAAGGGTGGGTTTGAACAGAGAGTTAGAATTAGGAGAAAATCACTTCGCCAGTAACCACGGGAGTGAAAGGTCGACAAGTGTGAACAATAGCAGCGGAAAATAATAGGCATACTGCCCTAAGGAAAACATCCAGGATTAGCAGGTGAGCTCATGCCCTTAGATCCCCTTTATTTTCACTTGAGTGCGGTAGAGACCCAACTTATTAAAGATGTTTAGTATCAGTTAATCAACAATAAAATATACATTAACATTAAATACACCAGCATTATTTCTTTATATGTGACCAAATTGTGCATACCCTTTCCCTTCCCTTTTCTTTGCCCACTTAACTATTTGAGTGGAGCCAAAGGATCAGCGGACTTCGGCAGGATGAGTTATTCTCCTGCAGTCGAAGTCAGTCGCTGGTCTCTAGGCTCGGTCACTCAAGGTGAAGAGGCAACGGATCTCGGCCAAGCGGGCTTCGCTTGGTAGACGAGATCAGTCGTTGCAGTTCCTCTTCACCATCCCTTTCTAATAACCCCTCTAACATTTCCTTTCACGCTACCTTTTCCCAGTCCAAGAGGCAACGGATCTTGGCCAAGCGGGCTTCGCTTGGGAGACAAGATCAGGCGTTGCTACTCCTCTTGGACTCTCCTTCTACTCCTTTCCCTTTCCTTTCCTCCCCTTTATGTGGTCTCAGTCCCCTATCCTAAGACTCATCAAGGTCTCCAAATAAATGTTCTGTAGACGGGACTCTGGGACTGAGAACTGTACCCCAGCCAGAGCTTCCTTACAGATTGCACCCGAGCAGGGACCTTGATGAGTATTATGGGGGAAATGTTAAATTATATATATATATGTATGCATATATGCTAATATTGTCACTCATCGAAGTCGGTCGTGTTTTTTTTTTGCGCTCTCGCTTAATTTTTGTCTTTCATTCTTTCGTGAAGCTAATTTATAATATTCAATCTAAATTCATTGCCTTACTAATTCTTAATAAATCGCTATACTAATCGCGAAGTTTGGGTTAAATTTACAAACATTTATATAAATTTATTATCAAAACTTTAACAAACGCAAATACATATAATTTTGTTGTTGCGCTGCTTAGTTTTTGATTTCGTTCTATTTCTTGCCCCCACCGGCGCTCTCAATTTACAGTTCATAGTTTGTTTTTGTTTGTGTGGTGTTGGTGCTCTCTATTCTTTTGTTTTCTCTTTTGATCGCGCTGGCGGTTGTTAACTTCGCGCTGGTGACAAGTTTTTGTTGTTGTGTGTTTTAATACA
>JAEIFP010000606.1:0-197888 GCA_018903935.1 Drosophila insularis | reverse complement strand
GAGGCCCTTGTGGATCCCTCCTGGCGGTATCGTCGATGGCGATGTCTCTGGCCACAGCCTTTAAATTGAGAGCGGTCAGCGGTGGCAGCAGTGATCCGGTCCCCGATCAGCAATGGATGGCGACTGGAGGCGATCCGGTGGACCCGCAAATTGCCAAAAAGTTTGAGGGCATCATCCTGGCGGACGACACTTTTCATCGACCGACGTCAGTGTCCTTGGTCCTAGGCGCGGACATGATGACCGAGGTTATGTTGGAGGGGAGTCTACCCGAAGTTGGTGGGCGGCCAATCGCGATGCGCTCAGTCTTCGGGTGGACATGCAAGGGGGGAAGCATGTTTATGCCCAACGGGCAGCACGATGGTTAAGGGAGTCGATAGGGAAATCGAACACATTTTGAGGATGGAACTAGGTATATTATCAGGCCCGGGTACGAAGGAAGTCTTCATAAATGATAAGCTAACGATAATACATTCTTCAGTAATACTAGGAAAAAACATACAATTTAAATGTGGGTTTAAGAAGGGATAGTATGTGGGATCCGAAGCAATAGTAGAATTACTCGACTAAAAGAATTTAGCAAACAGATCAGCAATATCAGAATCATTATCTGTCTGGTCAATAAGTCTGAACGTGGAAGGTAGTAGATTAGAGCGTTGTTTAGAATTAACAAAGTTGTAAAATCTTTTGGGGTTCTTATAGAATTCAACCTTACAGCGCACGATATAATTATTGTAGCATTGAGTATTTAAGAGACAAAATTGAGATTTCGGTACACAATAATTTGCATAGTCGAGTCGCGAACCAGATTTTTTTAAACTTTTTAAAATATCTCGATTAAATGTTACGGAGATTAGACAGCATAGGTGTGAACCAGACCGGCGCACTGGAGACGGTAGAGACATTCAGATAAGGAACTCATTTATTAGAAAATTAAGGGCAGAGTAGAAAAAATTCACTGCACAATCTATATCACAGCACTCAAATAGAAATGACCAATCAAAAGAGGAAATAAGGTTGTTGAGAAGATTGAAATTTGTTTTACGAAAACATCTACGGCGAGAAACTGAGATGTTATTAAATGAATTAGTAACGGAATTGTAAGAAATAATAACTTCAATGGTAGGGTGATAAGGATCTTGAGGTTTCACTAGGGGCTGTGTTTGAGATACAGAAGAACTAACATTGGGATCCGAGCCCAAAACAAGATCGAGGATTCTTTTAGAAGAGTTAAGGAAAGAATTCAACTGATATAGCGGACATTCAAGTAGGCTATCAAGAAAAACATGTTGAGATGAAGGAATTAAGAAAGATAGAGCAAGTTAAAATCACCTAAGACTATAAGGAAATTACGATCTTTAAGACGACTAAAAATAGTTTACAAAGCATCAGCATGGTGCATGTATGTCATGATATCAGAAGCTGGAGGAATATATGAACAAGAAATATATAAGCCAATATTGGAATATGTAACTTCGACGGAAATAAACTCAACACCTACGGGCAGGTCAATAGGCACAACACTTGAACACAGATTCGAGAGCATGGTAAGAAGTATGATGATATATATGAACAAGAAATATATAAGCCAATATTGGAATATGTAACTTCGTCGGAAATAAACTCAACACCTACGGGCAGGTCAATAGGCACAACACTTGAACACATATTCGAGAGCATGGTAAGAAGTCCTCTTACATTTTCATAATGAATGCAAAGACTAGTTGTTATTAGTTTTTTGAAGCAGAAGTTAAATTAGGAAAGTGGACAGGCAACGGACGGGAGCGCTTATTGGGCGCAAACTCTAACTGCTGGCTGGCACAAGTAAGCAAGTGCAGCGCATTAAGCCAAGCTCAGGCTTTGACATAGACAAACCAAAAAATTTAAGTGAATCAGATTATCGCAGAGCCAAGACTATATTGCTCTATACTGATAATCAAAACGATCAGAATGCTTGCAAATAGGTAGACAACAAGCCATTGAAACGACAAAAGAAACACAAGGCAAAGATATATAAAAATATATAGAAAATTTTAAAATTTAATTACACAGCACTAAGATAATTATCGATATAAAATCAATAAATACAAATAAAACAAAGAGACAGCTAGAGTGCACAGCACAAGAAAGAATGCAAGAACAGTTATAAGCGAAGCTTTGAGAGGCGGCGTTACAAAAGTAATTACGCGGGAGAGAAGCTGAGCACAAGCATAAAGACGATAGAACAACAAAAAAAAAAAAAACAAAACACTAGCACTGATGGTATGATCGGGGCGAGAGAGAAAAAGAAAAAAAATATAAAATGCACCAAACACTAATCACGAAAAAAGCTTATTAATTTGGCAAATTCTGCAAATAAAATACAAAGGTGTCAAGAAAACCACACCAGCGAAAGCATAAACAAACTAAGCACAATTAAAAATTGAGAGAAACAATAAGTATTGATAAAAACTCAGGAGCTATGAAAAAACACGACCGTCACGTCAGAGAGCAGAAAAGCTCGCAAACATATCGGCAACGGCCTGATCAGTGGCAGTTTTTTATTTGCAAAGGACAAAAAAGATGAGTACACAGAGGTCTTACGCTTAGCATTGACAAAATTATTAAATTGTTTAGGGTCAGAAGAAAACTGATGAAAACCATGAATATTGAATATTATGGGCTTAGCATGGTTCATCCCATATGGACATTAAATTTACAATTGAGATGGAAGTGGGCACATAACCTCTTCTTGTCTCGACTAAATTAGGTAGGTTTAAAAAGCGTGTTCAAGAGCTTTTAATATTAGGGATAAAGTTTTCTTCTTTTAAAACCCAGCTAAAACCTTGTTTTGATTAACTTCAAACAGGTCGACATTTACATAAACACTAAAAACGAAAAACGAAACTGATGAAAACCATGAATATTGAACAAGCGACTGTATATAGAGCGCAATGTGATGAACGACGTGTTTTTAAAACTTCTTATAATATCGAGTCGCTGCATATTATGGGCTTAGCATGGTTCATCCCATATGGACATTAAATTTACAATTGAGATGGAAGTGGGCACATAACCTCTTCTTGTCTCGACTAAATTAGGTAGGTTTAAAAAGCGTGTTCAAGAGCTTTTAATATTAGGGATAAAGTTTTCTTCTTTTAAAACCCAGCTAAAACCTTGTTTTGATTAACTTCAAACAGGTCGAAATTTACATAAACACCAAAAACGAAAGCCTCGCCTTATTACACATGTTTTTACATATGCTGTAAACCATCTTTTTTGCATATACTACGATATCCAAAATAATTAGGCGTGACGGTTAGTTGTTTAAGGCGAAGCCCCTAAAAAAGATTATAAGATAAAGAAAAATTATTTTTTTTGCTTTATATTTGAAAATAAAAATTTGTATTTCGATTACACAACAATCAAATCATCGGGATTGGTTATGAATTCAACACCATCGATTCTTGATTGAATGGTAAAATCCAGTGCGTGTACATAATTATTCTTTGCGGCGAGAATTGCTCGTTGACTTATCCAAACATAATTCTGATAATTCTCACTAATGCTTGGGAAAATATTTTTAATAAGAGCTAATTGAGAGTCTACAAATTGACAAAAGTCGTTGGTAGAAATAATTAATCCAGTTGTCGCATCAACTTTCAATTTCCAACACTTTAATCATTTTAAAATTGAACTCTCATATTAGTGGTTAGAAATATTCCACAAAGGTGATGCCTTCAAGCAAGCATTGCTGGCAACGTCTGCCTGAAATCGCCTGGCTAGAATATCATCAAGCCGCCAAAGATGTTGTTATTTGATTCTAACGCCGAAGCTACATATGTCACATTTTGATCGAATGGCCACCCTGTTTAACCTCAATTTCAAACCCGACCAACTCCGCCTAAACTTCTATAAATAATATAGTTATCAGATCTTTATAAAATTTGCCAGTCATTTACAGCTATATTTAACAGACAAATGCATTAAAAAAAATAAAGTCTTCCTGCCGACATTGGTATTCCATGCATTAAGTAAAACAAATACTTTATTGCATTTATGTATTCTTAGAAAACTCACCTTACATGCTTTTTAAAAGCATATCCCGCTATCTCACTTACTCTTACCAGCAAAACTTGGCTACCTTTAGTCCAATTTTAATCAAATTTGGTACAAATATTACTATGCATAAGGTACAAAATTACTGGAGATAATCGCGTTTTTTCAAATAGCTAGAATAGCCTTAAAAAAATACTTCTGTTTAAATTTCGAATGCGTGTCGAAAATTTGAAACAACCTTGATCGCTGTACGCACTGCACGAGTCTACAAACCAAATTTAATGATTCTAGCTCTTATAGTCTCCGAGATCTAGGTGTTCATACGAACGGACGGACGGACATGGTTAGATCGTGTCGGCTGTTGATGCTGATCAAGAATATATATACTTTATGGGGTCGGAAAAGCTTGCTTCTGCCTGTTACATACATTTTGGCGATTTTAATATACCATTTTACCCTATGGGTGTATGGTATAAAAATATCACATGGCATTGTCTCTATAAAAAATGTTGTTGGAAACTCGACAAAGACAAGGCCATATCTTCCCTTTCTAAGTTAAAAATATCAAAGAAGCTAACATTGGCTGTGCCGAAGTTTATATACCCTTGCTGTCCATGGCCATAATATCTGGGATCTGATGTTTTTTCACTATTACTACCACATTAGTAAATTTCATAGCAAAACTCCAACTGCTTCACCTACTTTTCGTATTCAACTATATGATAGAATGGTCCGATCCCAAGAATTTTCAAACTTGATCTGCCTACGGTAATAAAAAGTACAGCCCGATA
The DNA here is from genome assembly GCA_018903935.1 of Drosophila insularis. Lineage (NCBI taxonomy): Eukaryota > Metazoa > Arthropoda > Insecta > Diptera > Drosophilidae > Drosophila > Drosophila insularis. The sequence continues at coordinate 193,062 of JAEIFP010000606.1, read as the reverse complement.
GCTTTTAGGACGGCTGAGTAAAACGCATACGCACAGTCAATATAGATAGAATATCACATTGGATGTCACATTCATAATCATGAAGACCAAACGTGAAGTCCCTATCAAAATCAAATTTATCACCCTAATTTATACATGTCTATTATTAATGTCTACCAGCCTACCGAAGTTGGCCGTGGCGGCGATAGAGTGCTCGTGTGTTTGTAACAGTGACATCCATCCACACATAAAATAGAGTAAATAAAAAAAAATCAAATCAAAAAAGAATAGTTTTGCTTTCGTGATATGATAGAGCCCTTAACTGAGCTCCAAATTCAGCAATTAACTTTAAAAATTAATTTATAAGATTTATATACTATATCAGCTTACAATGAAATGCACTTGTGTTCAACAAAACTGGTACTTAGCAGTGTTACGCTTTATTTTTGTGTTCCCTCACGTCGGACCAGAAACTTTTTTCCTATTTACCTTAGTAGATGTCTGACTAACTACTCTCTTCACGAACCTTTTTGCGTTCTTTGCCAATCTTTTAACAACCTTTCTCACCTAATTTCTCCTCATCTTTCTGTCACTTCTCTTCGCGCTATACTTTTTAATCATCTACAGCGAAACCAATGAAAATATTCTGGACTTGGATTGGCTGCAACTCATCCCTGACCACATTGGCTGTGAATCGGGGCATAGCTGGCACCTTAGGCAAATAAAACACCTCCACCGGGTCGGGGATGTTTAGTTGTGTATATAGCTAAGCTATCTTCTTCAATTAATTACTATCTGTCTTTAGCTTAAGCTTTTTCGTCGACTGCTGTGTTAGTTGACGTAAATAAATAAATAAAAATAAATAAATAAACGTATTAACCTGGGCACGACACTTTATGGGTACTATTTATAACGGTTTGAAACGCTTTTTTTTTATTATTTTCTCAGCCATTTTTATAACACCAAGGGTATGAATAGTATTACTCTTGGTTACTTAGGACATTTAAGAGTACCATTTTTTTTAAAGAATTTTTTATAAGAGTTTATACTTACAGCATCTACTTCCTCGGCATCATACCACACATTAATGTATTCGTGCTTTAAAGCCTTGTCTACAGATATTCGTTGCTCTGGATCAATCACCAGCATTTTGCTTAAAAGATCCCTGGCGTCAGCAGCTTTTCTTCGACTATTTTGATTGTTATCAGTAGGGAACAAACCGTCTGGGAAAAGTCTATCAAATGCATAACCAGCGTATCTTGGCCGATTTTCTACATAATTCCGAACGGTTGGCTGCAAGCGTTGCATAAATGATGAAGAAGGAGTGCCCAGTTGTTCTAAGGGAGAGAAAGTTCGTAACTGAAAGTTGGAGGAAGTGTAAACTCTTACCAATAATTTTATTCCATTGATCTATATGATCAGTGCCAGGGAATAGAACGCCTCCTCTGATCATTTCTCCCATTATACACCCAACTGACCAAATATCAACGTTTTCTGTATAACCCATTCCTAAAATAACTTCGGGCGCTCTATAGTAGCGAGTTACAACATATGGAGTCATCATGAAAGTGGTACCAGCTGTTCGTGCAAGTCCGAAGTCCAAAATTTTTAAGGTACAGTCTGCCTTTACAACTATATTAGATGGTTTTAAGTCCTAACGAAAGAGTAAATTAATAAATGTAGGAAAAAAATAAATGTATTAAAGATTCAAACAACCTTAGAAAAAAAGGAACAAAAGAAATCATGGGGGGAGGTTAAGTTTTTAAGTTTTTTTTTTTGTGTCTGAAAATTTAAAGTAAGTCGGAATAAAACAGATAAAAATATAGAGTTCAAACTGATTAGCCTTCAGTTAGTATAAATAACTTTGAAATGCGATTTTCTCAAAACTAATTTTTGAAAGTCCGTATAAAATACCTCCTCCCAACGTATTGTTTACATTTTTTTTAATTAAGTGTGTTGTTTACTCCCGAAATAGCGGAATTTTGCGCGGAAATTTTAAGTTTATACTTAACATCGCAATCAAAAATTTTTAAGTGAAAAAAAAATTAATCAGAGACAGTTGGGAGGAGGATTTGATACTTTAACTAAATTTTAATGGTTTTTGATTTTAGATAATTTCCGACCGAGATACAGTGAACACTGCAAATTGTTTTTTTAAGATTTTCTCATGAAAAAATTGCAAAATATTGTTAAAAGTACTTATACTTAATAATGTACAAAAGATTTCAGTAAATTTGCTCAATCCACATTTTAAAAAAAATTCACAAAAAGGTGCTTTTTTTACACAAAAAACTTCAGATATGGGGTAGCTGTTGAAAATTGTACTAATGTTAAAGACATTGTGGTACTATTTATACTCAGTCCAGGAAAAATTTAGAAAGGTAATCCTAAATACAAGGAAGTCTTTTTCGACCTCCAACTCCCCTTAACTCATCAGTAGTAGCTTCATTCAACACCACTAGCAATAGTCCAGATTTTTCCTAGTTATATTCACACCCCATGGAAATTGCCGAATTCGATGAAAATTAAGTAAGTCGTCTCGCCGACTTCGGTATACCATGCACTAGGTGAAAAAATATTTTAAACTTCGAAAATGTCTATTAAATTCGCCTTATAGTATATGCTATCTCGATCACCCTCACAAACACACACGAGCACTCTAGCGCCGCCACTAGCTTACGGCCAACTCCGTCCTTATGGCCTACTAAAACTCGTTTGTACATATATTTTCCATGTTTGTTTAATAAAATTTGGTAAGTTGGTAAAGGCGAAAGTAAACGTGGCAAAAATGTTAAATATTAATAATCTGCACGCATACTAAGCAAATCTAATTACCAAATTTGGTGGTTCTTGCTTTGTTAGTTTTCGAAAAAAAAACAGTGTTATTACATTTTTCGGAGCAGAAGTGGGCGTGGCAAAATTTTGAATTTTGTACCAAGCCACTACACATTCCAAAATTGGGGGTTCTAGCTTTGATAGAAAATAAAAGTGCACGAGAATGTGGCAATATCAAATGACAACTCTGAAATGCTCCAGAAGTCATTTGGATGGTCTTAGAAAATGAAGACTTAAAGAGGACATTTTGTGTACGCTTAGAAAGATATTAGAGAATTCAACCAAGCTAAAGGCTGGGGATAAAAAAAAGACATATCTTTAGCTCTTGCGTTATCTGAAATAGCTGCGACATTATTACCTGGCGCAAGGACTGCTCATTCAACGCTGAAGTTGCCATTGAACATGCAAATTATCGAGACTCCTATGTGCAACATTTCCAGAGAATCAGGTATGGGAAAAGTATTGCAGAAATGTAATCTTATTGTTTGGGATGAAAAATCGCTGGAGGCTCTTGATAGATCATTGCGGGATTTACATAGAACCGCTTAACCATTCGGGAATGAGTTTATATTGCTGAAGAACGTTGCCTGTTATTTCTCGATCAACACCAGCGGACGAAATAAAAGCTTCCCTGAAATATTCAACATTGTGGCGACACGTACGTACATTGCAGCTGACGACAAATATGCGTGTACAGTTGCAGAACGATGAATCAGTTACTGGACATTGGGAACGGGAAGCTGCCAGCCGATGAGACATCAAGAAAAATATCATTGCCCGAAAATTTTTGTAATTTAGTTGCATCAAAGGATGAACTGATCGAAAAAGAATTCCCTGATATGTAAATGAATTATAGTTATCACAATTGGCTCAGTGAACGAGCGATCCTTGCTGCCAATAATAAAGAAGTCTATCAACTTAATCATGTCATCCAATCCAGCATAGAAACTGAGGAAATTACGTATACATAAGTCGATAGACACCGTTGTGAAGGCAGATGAAGTGGTTAATTATAATTATCCAACAGAATTTTCGAACCCACTTGATTTGCCTAGAATGCCACCACACGTATTGAAATTGAAAATAGGTGTGCCAACAATCATGCTTCGGAATATTAATCAGTCAAAACTCTGCAATAGCACGCCACTCGCGATCAAAAAATTGATAAACCACGTTGTGGAAGCAACGATACACCGATACACCGTTTTAATTCAGAAGATTCCAGTTTCCCATTCGATTGACAATTAATAAAGCTCAAGGTCAATCTCTGGAATTATGTGGTTTAGATTTACATGCGGATTGCTTTTCACATGGACAATTGTTTTTTGACTGTTCCCGTGTCGGTAAACCAGATAGCCTTTATATTTACGCGGAGAATGGAAAAACGAAAAAAAAAAAATGTATACCCACAAGTATTACAGAATTAAACGTATTTAAAAGTTATGCTTTGTTGTGTTCCTCATTTTTTATGCGTGCACAGACAATATGCCACAGCGAAACGTAGCATTTTACAGCTAGTATATATATATATGTTACGAGTCTTGACTTCGGATACACATGGAAGTTGACCCACAAGACTCTTTCTTTAACCACTATTTAACCATGAAACTAGTTACATAGAAGTTTCGATTAACGTTATAATTCGTTTATTCATCCCTTGATTGTACTTCTGTTTCATACCCAAAGGAGGTCACTCTTTTGGTGAATTCTGCATAGCGACGAAATACAAAGGTTAGCTTAAAGAGGAATACAAAAGTGCTTATGCTAGAGATAGGAAGTGAAGTGGCTAGTGTGAGCTGATACGGGTCACACAGTTGCTTAGTTAATAATGTGAAAAGATGTGGGTCATATAATTGCTTAAGTGGTGTGGACTGATGTAGGTCATAGTGTACTTAGACTATATGTTTGTGTGTGTGTGGTCAACGTGTGGTTAATATCCAACATCTAGTAGAACAGCAAATAAATCAACACCCCAAACAATTAGGAAACCCTAAAATGGTCCTCGGTATGTATTGGGACCCAAATAAGAACGTTTTTAAGTTTATCTTCAGATTTTCGAGACTAAAATGAGACGTCCTAACGCATGAAATAGCGCCAACGAAACGTGAGGTTCTACAAGTACTGATGTCTATATTTGATCTCCTCGGTTTATTATCGTGCTACAACATAGGCCTTCAATGCTGCTTCAAAAGGTCTGGCGCGCAGGAATATGATGGGACGAAGAACACTCCTCGAACAGTGGTGACAATGAAAAGGTGTAGATGCAAGCGAACATGCCTACGCTGCAGTAACCTATCTTCGCATTAAACAAGGTCAAAACATCATTACAGTGTTGTAGCAGCCAAATGTAAAGTAGCTCCACTCAAACCTGTATCTATACCCCGAATGGAACTTTTGGCCGTCATGGGAGTAGGTCTAACAATGCGTATACTGAGCACTCGAGGCCTAAAACAGTCCTTAACCATGGACACAAGAACACTCCAGTCATTTAGCAACAAAATTTTTTAAAGTACCAGATGCATCTCGTTGGATTAAAGGACCCGATTATCTAGGACTGTCTGACGACATGTGGCCAGATCGAAGTGGAATACCTGAGAACGTCTCGTAAGAATGTATTCAACATAGTAAAGCTTACCCATTTCGATTTTGCAGTGGAATACTTTTCTGACTGGAAGCGCCTATGTATATAGAGCAGTGGCCAACGTAATCCTGTACGCCCAAAGGTTGTGTGCTAAGTGTTCGGAAAAACCTCTACCACAAACAATATGCCCCGAAAATATACACGCGGCAAAATATCTTTTATTCAGGCGGGCCCAATCAGCGACGTAGTCAAATGAAATTAATTCGCTCAAAAGCAAATCAGTAGTAGACAAGTCAGGCTCATTAATTGCCTTAAATGTTTACCAGAAGACATCATCCGCGTGAAGGGCAGGTCATACAGGATAACTTCTGACGGTGACGCCATAGTAATCCCAAGACGTAACAGAATTGCCTTTTTAATCACAAAGGATTATCACGAAAAATCTCACCATATATTGTACCATTAGAAGCGTATATTATATACCACGCCTAAGAGTCCTGTATAAAATCACATGAAAAGCATGCCAACTCTGCAAAATTTCCACAGCAAAGATTCCAGTGCCACAAATGGCTCCTATACCGATCGCAAGACTAGCTTGTTTTCAACGACCATTTACATATACGGGAGTCGCCTATTTCGGCCCCATATTAGTCAACGTTGAAAGACACAAAGAAAAGCGCTGGTGAGTCCTCTTTAAGTGCCTAATACTAAGGGCAGTTCATCTGGAGGTTGCCTACAAACTCGATGTGAACTCATGTATAATGTAACTAATCAGTGCGGATAGAATACTTAATAATTACCAGTACACAACGATCAAATTACGCTAAATAAACTGATCGGGGTGTTTGCTCTCTTGATTGTTGGTTTTCCCGCCTCTCATCCTCTGGACTCCTGCCTGTGTGAGTGTGTCGTAGAATTATCCGCAAATTCCTCAAGCCGTTCCACATTTTTGGTTGCTGCAAAAGCCTGCTTCTTCTTCCTCGATCGTTGGCCAGCTGACCAAGGCCAGTGTTGAGCAACGCAGGGGACGGGCCCATGTATCCGACAGAGGGCGCCAGCGGGAGTTGGGCGGTTCTTCGCTAGTTTGAAATTTCAAATTTTAGAGTAACGGATTGCGGCAAATCGTTAAACCTCGTCTCAGTAGTGCCAATCCAGCATGGATGGTGCCAATGCTAAAGAGGCAGTGGAAGAAGCTGCTTTCAGGAGGAGCATACGTCTGCGCCTCGGGTGACGGCTCCACCAGAGAATGGTCCGCAAATAAATGTGGCTCCAGCGTCAACGCAACTGGTCGAGAGCTCGGAATCGGCACCGGTAGTTCCACCGGCATCGAATATCCCTGAGCTCAACGAATTAAGTAAGCTCCTTGGAGATCTAGTAGAGGGGTTCATGACAAAGGAGGATATCAAGAAACCGGTACGCCACGTCAATGTCAACACCAAACAGGCGATGGAGAGCCCCCACTCGGCGATTCTCCAAAACGCCCAAGGGATGAAGTGGCGACTCAGAGCTGTGCGCCAGCAAAAAGTAAAAAGTGCGATCAGAAATGCAAAAGAGCCTGCGAGGATGCCAATCTCAAAGCCGTGGGCGAGTGTGTCCAAAAAGTGAGACGAACAGCAAGGGGCGACCTGCTTGTAGAGCAGTGCCAATAATTTGCAGCAGATTAAAGGAGATATCGATATGGTGTTGAGTGGCAAGGCCGAAGCCCATACCTTTACCCAGGATATGGATGTTGAAACAACCGTGGACGAAATTATAAATGCGAACTGCTGAACTAAGCATAAACTTAGCCCATGATGCTGGAAAGAGTCTGCGTCCGCTGCATTCGGGGACTCAGAAAGCCATTCTGTGCATCCCAGCACACGTAGCGGAGATTTTGCTTAAGGCTGGTACCGTTAAAGTCGTTTTTAAGGTTTGCAGGATTTGCGTCAATGAGACCAAAGTGAGGTGCTATAAGTGCCTGGAAATTGGGCGTATTGCAGCCAGGTGCAACAGTCGAGTTGACAGAAGCAAGTGGTGCCTGAGATGTGGGCAAAGATTAGATTTTTACAAATAAATCTAAACCATTGTGAGGCGACGCAAGCATTGCTAGCGCAAACGGTGCTTGAGTTAAACACAGACGCGGTGTTAATTAGCGAACTTTATAGGTAACACGTAGACAGCAACTGGAACAAGAGTCTCTCATCGAAGGCGGCTATCTGGACGTGCAATGTGCGGGCGCCGCGTTGCTCGCAGAATTCTGTGTGGGCAGCTGAGCACTTTGTGCGTGCTCATATAAATGACTGTTTATGCCCAACGGGCAACACAAGGTTTAAGGGAGGCGGGAGCTTTCACCTCACGCCGCTCTCCCGATGATGCCCATCGCTCTCCCCACGAAAAGAACTTCCCACACTTCGCTCCAAGCGGGGATTGGTTTCCCGCTCTTAGTTAAGCTAGAGTTAGTTGCAATTTATCTGTGGATAAATGATAAACTGAAGAAAAAAGTGCTGCGCTACCCCCCACTTTTTTTGTGAAGAACAAACAGAAGGAAGAATTCATTTAGCTGCCCCCTTTTAGAAGGAAGTTCAAACCCCCTACACAAACATTGGTCCTTCGAGCCGGATACCAAGATCCTCTCGAACCTTTTTGCATCGGTGGAATTTCACATTTCAAGCTAGGTAATTTTTTCCAACTTATATGTACATGCCTCCAGCATCCGTACCCATACTCACATACATATAATTGTTTCCCTTGATTTTCCAAACCAAATTCGTTTTTCCTCCTCAAAGGACAGACATTTTTGGACCCCAATTTTTTAATACATATATATGTGTCCAGTACATAAGGCGTCATAATGGTTCGCCCTCTTCAAGATTTTTTCTCGCATTTGGCATATATATGCCAAGTATATAAAGCGCCATATTTGTTTGCCTATTTCCAATATATATTTTTCGGAATTTCCAAAATATTAACACGTATGTATGTATTGAATCAAATATACGAAATTGAAAGTGATCTCCTACATATGTATATGCAAGCAGAGTGTGTGAATGTGACATAATATAAGTTACAAAAATTCATCCAGTGCTAAATTAAAAAAAAGGTTTTTTTTGTGCAAATACTGTCCACTCCTGGGAAAAGTGTGTGCGCGAAGTGAAAGGTGGTTCCAACGAAGAAAAAAAAATTTTCAATACAAGTTAATAAAGATTTTCAAAAAAAAAAATACATAAATAAAAGTGAACCACCCTCTCACATATAAAGGCCACACTTACACATTTCTTGTGTCCCGCGACACCCTATAAAGTTGGGGCATATCGGCTAGACACATCAAAAGAAATATACAAAATTATTAATCGAACTTAGCCGGCTCGAGGTCAATCTTACAAAAGAAGATTATTTCAAAGGCAACACACAAAAAGGTGAGCAGGTTGTCTGTATAGCTATTTCAAGAACTACCAAGTTCTATCATCAGCAGACTTTGCTAAAGAACTCCAGAATTGCAATAGCCATACCATGTCTTCAACGCTAAAACTAGTTGGGAATTACATTGCCAACTAAATGAAGCGAAAAAAGCTGGCGAAGCCTACAATACCGAAGACCACCTTTTGTGCATACCCTTAGGTGCTATGAAAAATTAGTGTAAGAGCTTCGCCCTTAACAAACTAAATTCACGACCTGTTATTTTATACACGGTATATTGTACCATATAGAAAAAAGGGTTTTTTTGGAATAAAATTCCAAAGTAACGGCGTGCCTTCCGTTAGTGTTATCTGGTTAGAGATTACGACCTATTGAAATTTAAATCGAACTTAGCCAGCTCGAGGTCAATCTTACAAAAGAAGATTATTTCAAAGGCAACACACAAAAAGGTGAGCAGGTTGTCTGTATAGCTATTTCAAGAACTACCAAGTTCTATCATCAGCAGACTTTGCTAAAGAACTCCAGAATTGCAATAGACATACCATGTCTTCAACGCTAAAACTAGTTGGGAATTACATTGCCAACTAAATGAAGCGAAAAAAGCTGGCGAAGCCTACAATACCGAAGACCACCTTTTGTGCATACCCTTAGGTGCCTTAAAAAGAAAAAAAAACAAAAACATATATGTATACAGCTGCGAACTTAAAAATAGCACCACTTGCAGAGGGGTTATGTTTTCAAAATATTCTTAGATTTATTTTAAGGTTCAAGGAACATGTGAATACGGTTTTGAACGTAAAATGTTTACTACTAATGGAAGCAGAAAAAAAATTACAGTTATATCCAACGGTTTCAAAGTTTTTTAAACAAATTCTTGACATACTCATAAAACACTCGAAACTAAAAATAGCACCACTTGAAAAATTTTGCAAAATACTGCAAATTTGGCACGGTTGCATTATAAAAACCACGTGATTAAGAGTCCCTTGTTCAAAATGAATTTTAGAAGCGTTAGCCGTACAAAAAAATCAGAAAATTTTAAATATAATGGGTCGGAGAAAGCACTGCTCTTAGGAAAAGCGGAAATTCATCAAAAACCTCATTTTGGAGGAAAAATCGGTTCTTGAAGTTGGGAAATTGGTTGGATACTCCAAGAAAATGATTCGAGATGCGATCAATTTTAAAAAGAAACCCGAAACTCGCGGGCGAAAGCCAAAACTGAAGCACAAACCGGTCCGTTGCTTAATCCGAGACAGCAGTAAGGAGCCTTTTAAGGCTGCAACCGATTTGAAGAAGGACTTCAACATCCCGACTAGTGTCCAAATAAATAGGAAATACCTTCGGAAGAATAAATTAAAAGCCTGCGACCCAAGAAAGGTTCCACTTTTTGAACGCCAGACATATTGCCAATCACCTTAAATTTGCCAAAAATCATGGGAATTGGCCTGTCCAAATGTGAAGAAACGCGCTATGAACTGATGAAAGTAAAATGGTCTGTATGGATGAAAAGGCTCCAGAGCATACGTCCGGGTCCACAGAACTTTAAATTCAACTCTAAATACACCCTGAAGACTATTTAACATTGCGGATCCAGGGTAATGATATTGGGCTGTTTTCCTAATTATGGTGTCTATCCAATATACGGCGTGAAGTGCTTTAAGGATAAGTGCTTTATGCTGATATCTTGGAGACGGTGATGCTACCATATGCTGAGGATAATATGTCGCTAATATGGGTCTTCCAACAGGACAACGACCCAAAACACACCAGTAAGAAAGCCAAGCAGTGTTTCTCAACGAATGTAATGGAGAGCCCGGCATAGTCACCAGACCCCATTAGAAATCTTTGCTCTGACATTGAAAAAGCAGTAGCTGTTGCGAAATCAACAAAAACTGAGACATTTCGGAAAGTAATCCAAAAGTCCTGGAAGAAAATACCGGTCAAACGCTGTCAAGACCTGGTTGACTCAATGCCAAGACGCTCTGCAGCGTTTATTGCCAATATGGACAATGGAACTAAGTCTTGAGTTTATAATTTAATACTATTTTTAATAGCTAATCATTACTTGTCAATGAATTATTAAAAAAAAAATTTTTTTTTAATTTTAAGTAAATATTTAAGAAGTGGTACTATTTTTAGTTTCGGGTGTTTTATGAGTATGTCAAGAATTTGCTCAAAAAACACATACACAACATATACACATTTCCCATACATAAAATTTTACATATTCCTATTTATATCCATATACATATACATATTCCACAAAATTTTTTATTTTTCGCACACAAATTTATATTTTTCCATCACCGCGAACAAAATCCCGCTACCCCTTGCAGCCTATATACATACGTGTATACATACATAAGTCCCGCTTAACTGCAGTATACAAGCACAGCTGCAAGCTGCCAAAGATCGGCACAAAGCAAACGGGTTTTTTTTAATATTGAATTCTCAAATTTTCCAATCGTTTCCAAGTCGTATCTTGGGTATTTTTAAATATTAAATTCCCAAATTTTCCAATCGTTTCCAAGTCGTGACTGCTTATTATATTCCGATTCCAATGCGCTCCAAGTCGTATCTTTCGTTATATACCTTAACTCCAAAGTGTTCCACGCGTTCCAAAACGTATCATTGGAGTGTTATTTCAATTCCAAAGTGATCCACGCGTGCCAAGTCGTATCTTTGGAGTTATATTTGAATTCCAAAGTGTTCCAAGTCGTATCTTTGGGTTTATAAATGAATTCCAAGGTGTTCCAAGCGTACCAAGTCGTATCTTTGGTTATATATTTGAATTCCAAAGTGTTCCAAGTCATATCTTTGGGTTTTATATTTCCATTCCAAGACGTTCAAAGAGAAAAACGTTTCTAGTGTTTTTTGGCAGCGTTACAAGTTATCCCAAACGTACCAACTCGTTTTGTGGGTTTTTAATCCATTTCAAGGCGTTTAAAAGCCGTTTATTGAGTGGTTTGGTAGTGTTCCACGTTTTCCCAAACGTTTTGTGTTTTTCGCTAATTTTCAAACCGTGCCAAACCAGCTCACTACTTTATAACCGCCATTCTGTGGGGTTATGAGTACGAGCCCGCCAAAAACCGAGAAAGAGCCTAAGCACACTGCGGCCACGAGCAAATCCTCAATTGCTGCTCCAAGTCAGCGTCAGAGAAGTACCAACCCTACTACACCTCCTTCCCGAGCATATCAGACCCTCTCTAGTCCATTAGCTCTCACGTCCGCACCATTAAGCACGACCTTTCAGCAAGCTACGTCAGAGCCACGACGAGCAAACCAAAAAAAGGTCAAATCATTGCCGCCCCAAGAGTCACTCCGTCCGAATCCAAAAGGGTTTTAGTTGCTTCCACCATGGCTTTGAAGAAGTTTGTCTCGATCAGCGATAAACTAATTCAGTTTGAAATCGACAAACTGAAGTCTTTTCATTGTCCGAGGTCAGCGTATTATCGCTCCATGTCCGTCGTAATCGAGCGTTGTGGGAGCGGATCGAGCAGGAATATGAGAAATGCGAGGCACTCCTAGATAGTAAAGACAATCGCTCTGAAGATTTAGCCATCCCAGCTAAATATGACAAATGCTATCAAGTTAACGAGCGAAGCACGGCTCGATTAAGCGAGCTTATCCACGAAGCGTCTGCTCCTACTCTACCGAACCGTCATGGGTCTAACTCTGCACCAGCAGAACGAGGCTGTCGACTGCCACCCATTGGCACAGAGGTCTTTACGGGAGATTACCTTAATTGGCCTACGTTCCGTGACTTATTTACGGCCATCTACATAAGCGATTCGCGAATTTCCCCCGTTGAAAAGCTGTACCATCTCCTAGCGAAAACGAGGGGTGAAGCCAACCTCATTGTAGCAAAATTCCCGCTTACAAATGATGGTTTTGAAACGGCATGGAATGCACTCAAACAGCGTTTCGAAAATAAGAGACTTATCGTGAACAGCCAATTCCGAGCACTTCTTGACCTGCCTCAAATTTCCCATGAGTCCGGAAAAGCATTACAAGATCATCAGAATGCTCTGCAGGCATCCATTCGTGCCTTTGGGCACTGTGGCCTGCCAGTAACCACTTGGGGAGGCATGTTCGTAATTTTCTGTTCCATCAAATTGCCGAACCCGAACCGAACACCCTTTCACTGTGGGAACAATCTCTTGAAGATAAGACTGCCATTCCAGAGTGGCAAACGATGGACGATTTCCTCACCGAGCGGTTTCGTACGCACGAAGCGGTTGAAAATACAACTGCAATGGCTATTTCGGTTCCCACATCGAAACCTCCGCGAAATCTGCTTCCAGCCACCCGAAAGGCTAATACATTTGAAGCCAAGGTGACCACCAAACCAAAACCCTGTGATCTCTGTATGAAGGAGAATCACCCGGTGCGTCGATGTCCTCGCTTCCTTCAGATGCCGGTGCCAGAGAGGGTGGCATACATAAAGAAAAAGTCCCTTTGTCTGAACTGTTTCGCAAGAGGGCATCAAGTTAAAGATTGCCCGAGTCAGCACAAATGCTTTACGAGCAAGGGTCGTCACAATACGCTCTTGCAGAAGGATGCCCGACCGGAGAATAGTCCAACGCCGGTCCCAGCTCAGCCCAGTTCTCACAATATTGTCCGGACATACTTTAGCTCTGAGGCAAGGTCCTCACGAGATAAGTTGCTAGGTACAGCCATCGTGGACTTTTGGCACAAGGGCACTACTTATCCTTCACGGGCGTTATTAGACCTGGCTTCGGAAGCCAATTTTATATCCGAAAGAATGTTCCGGCTCATGAAGTTACCATTCCAAACTGTCAGGGCCGAAGTGACAGGCATTAACGGAAAGGTCAATAGAACCTCGAAGATCTGTCACATAAGCGCATTCGGTCATCACATGGACCTCCAGTCCAGATAGAAATAGAAGCTTTTGTCCTGTCCCAAGTTGCTGATGATTTGCCGTCATGTACTGATGATTTGCCGTCATGTACGATAGTGGAGGATCTACCGGTCAAACCGGTAGAAGATTCTGATTCCTATTGCGAGGTCAATTTCCAGAAGACCACAGGAAGAGATGTTTCGAGGAGATACTTGGTCTCACTTCCGTTTAGACACCCAATGTACCGCCAAATTATGGTAGATCCAATCCAATCCAGCCATTTCAGAGGATCCTGTTTCGAAACAAAGAGGGGCAACTTGGTGATTAGGAGCTGAATACCGTCACGGTTGGCATTAACTGTGCTCCGTTCTTAGCCATCCGAGTACTTTAGCAACTGGCAAGTGATGTACGATCCAAATTTCCTTTGGCTAGCGATATTATCAAGTCCTATATGTACAGTTGCGAGCAAAAAAATAGTAGCGCATAACACTCGCCAATATTTATTACTACAACTTGCAAGCTAGTATTCTGATCTGTTTAACACTGCTAAGTACCGTTATCAGTAATGTCTAACACTTGTCCCTTACATTGTAACCTCACTTGGTGACTTATTTTATTTGCTACTTCATTTGTAAGCTTAATTGCAAAATTTAGAGCGAGCAAAATAATAGTAGTGACGGAACTTTCGTTGCAGGAAACTTTAACTAATGCTGGAAGGTTGGTTCTTTTTACTCTATTTCACGTGTGAAGTGTTCGCGATAGAAGATTCATTAAAGTATTCCAATTTGCAGACATAAATGGGCCGGGGTAAGCATGTGTGTTTTAATAAGAGGATTCAGATCAGAAACCTTATAGCTGAGGGCAAAACATACAGAGTAGTCCGAGTAGTGTTCATTGTTTTCCAACTGCCATTCACAATGCATTAAAAGATGAAAAATATCAGAAAGATGTGGCAGAAAGCTGAAAATAAGAAAAAAGAATAGTACGAGCCTCTAGGCTTTCTTCGTTCGCATCTGATGTGGAGACACAGGAAGAGCTTGAAGTGCCGGCCAGTGTGTGGACAGTGCGGTGAGAGTATGCTAAAAATAACTTGAACGCTCGCAGCCCATGGAAAGTTCCGCCTTTCTCACAGAAGAACGGATTGAATACTCAAAATTCAACCTAAATTGGCCTGTGGGAATTGGAGTACCATACTGTGGTCAGATGAGTCCAAAATTGTGATGCTTGGACAAAGGGGATCGTCGTCCGAAAAAGACGGAGTATAAGCCACCAAGACTATTAAACATGGCAAATGAAGTATGTTGCTGTCGGGCTGTTTTTCCTACTACGGTGTTGGTCCTATATGCTGCATAGAAGGCATCATGGACAAACAAGTTTACGTTAAAATTATTTAGGAAGTAATGCTACCATATGCTGAAGAGGAGATGTCACTTTGTTGGGTGTTTCAACAAGACAATGACCCGAAACACACAAGGAAAGTAGCAAAAACTTGATTCGAAAATGTAGGTCGCCTGATCTTAAGCCCATCGAAGATTTGTGGTGCGACGTTAAGAAGAGAGCACCTGCTGCAAAGCTAACCACTAAAAGCTGTTTTTGGACTGCTATAGAGCGTACATTGAAGGCCAATAACACCAGAAAGGTACCTGAAACTGGTAGATTCAATGCCGCGTCGCTGCCCAGCTGTACTGAAGAACAAAGGGATTGCCACCAAATATTAATAGACTGATATTAAGCTAGTCTTTGTTTTAAAACTATTTCCCTGGAATAAAATTCTACACTTTAAAAATTTTAGCACTATTATTTTGCTCGCCTCAATTTGGCACCATTGGCACAAAATCTTCATTATTTTTTAAAAATTAGAATGGAGTGGTTTTTTTGTTTATAATATAATTAATAACAGGCCGAATAATAAACTTGCATACCAAAAAGTCTCAGTCTAGCCACGATAACATAACTTTCTATGCTACAATTGAAGTGGACGATGCCACTATTATTTTTTTGCTCGCAGCTGTATGTCGATGATGTCCTGGCAGGGGCTCACAATGAAGCAACGGCAATCGCAATGGTCAATGAACTTCAAGACGCTCTTGGTTCAGCTGGCTTTCCTTTGCGCAAGTGGACATCGAATGTGAAGAGCGTGCTCAGTTGCATCCCAAAGTGTCATTTGCTGTATGCTGATTTCCTCGATATCGAAGAGGCTAGCACAGCAAAAACACTTGGAATCCGATGGAAAGCGACTACGGATGAGTTTTATTTTGCCATCTCCCGCCAAGATATCCAGTCAGCTTATACTAAGGGAGAAGTCCTCGGGCTGGCTCCCTTTGTAATTCAAACCAAAGTGTTTATGCAAGAGCTTTGGGTACAAGAGCTAGGGTGGGATGATCTATTGCCCAGTGAACTCCATCACAGGTAGCAGGATTTTACAAAAAGCTACATTTTCTTTGACCAGATCCGAATTCCGCTGTGGGTTCTTCATGATCCACATTCCGACATTCAATTCCATTGTTTTTGCGATGCGTCTCAGCGGGCCTTTGGTGCCGCAATTTACGTGCGCGTTAGCAATGACCAAGGCATTTCGTGCTGCCTTCTTGCAGCGAAATCTAGGGTAGCCCCAGTTAAAACGGTTTCATTGCCCCGCCTTGAGCTCTGCGGAGCCGCGCTTCTAGCTGAACTGGCAGCTGCAGTTCTTTCACAACTTCCAGTTGATAATGCTGAGGCATTTCATTGGTCAGATTCCCCGTTGTACTGTCGTGGTTAAATAAGCCACCCTGCACATGGACAACGTTTGTCGCTAATCAGGTAGCTAAAATTATGACGGCAACGAATAGCGCCCCATGAATCACGTCCGTTCAGAGGACAATCCAGCAGATCTTCCTAGCCGCGGCCTGAGTGCTCCAGAGTACTTGAAAAGGATTTCCTAAGTTCTACCCAGCAGAAGGGTTGGGAGGGTTGTGGGAGGCTGGAGTTAAGAGTTTTAAAAGTCTGTTCTACAAGGCCACTTCCAACCAAAAGTATACCTTTGAAGAGTTCTCTACTCTGTTTGCTAAGATAGAGGCTTGTTTGAACTCGCGGCCGATTTCTCCTATGTCTGAAGACCCCACCGATTCCTTGGCTTTGACCCCAGGCCATTTCTTAGTGGGCGGTCCATTGCTATCCGTGACGGAACCTGATCCTTGATTTCATGAACCGGTGGCAGCGTCTCGAGCGAATCCACCTGATGTACCCTGGCAGTGACGGCAACGTCCGCGTCGTCGATCTGCTTACCGCTCGCGGTGTTGTGAAGCGTCCAGTCGCAAAGGTGATCTTTCTTTCTCCAGAAGAAAGAATTCAAACTCATTACGTAAAGTTACAGTAGCGTCCAGCACTTGGTCCTTCGTCCCAATTAAGAAGGGTCGAGCTGCCAGGCAGCTTCCTGATATCCGTCAGTTTACATCCCGTTTCTATGGCTCCGAGACCACGTTCAGTCCAGGCATCGAAGGAGGAGCGCAGATGTTCGTGAGGAACTGAGACCTTCCGTTGCCGAGTCTGTCGCGGAATCCATCCTCTGAAGCGATGCCGTCGCATTCTGCGGCTGAACGTGGAGAAGAGGATGAGGGCAGTGCTTGCCAATAAGTACTGCGCCAATTGCCTGGCCCATCAAAACTCCTAAGGAAGCTGTTTGAGCGGTGATAGGTGCCGCATATGTAAGAACGAGGAGCCACGAGGAGCCACGTCGACGCACTCCATGCTCCGTCATGCGCGAGTCCTCCAGACGAAGGATCGCACCAACGCCAGCGTCCGATCCCAAACTGACACTGGCGACACTGCTGCAGCACCGCAATCCACATTTGGTGCCAACGGCGATGGTACGCCTCGAGACGGGAGGGAAAACCTTCGACGTGAAGGCCCTCGTGGACCCTTGTTCGTCGGTATCGTCGATGGCCTTTAAATTGACAGCCGTCAATATTGGGGCGGAGAAAGCGGTGGCAGCAGTGATCCGGTCCCCGATCCGTGAAGGATGGCGACTGGAGGCGATCCTGAAGGTGGTCGATGGCTTGTGCTGCCGAACTCCAAGCTCTCCGGTGGACCCGCAAATTTCGCAGAAGTTCGAGGGCATCATCCTGGCGGATGACACGTTCCACCGACCGTCGTCAGTGTCCTTGGTCCTGGGCGCGGACGTGATAACGTAGGTCATGCTGGAGGGGAGGCTACCCGAGGATGGCGGGCGGCCAGTTGCGAGGCGCACAGTCTTCGGCTGGACCCTGTCCGGAGCGTGCCATTAAATTGCCTGGGTCTTGCACTCCTTCAAGGGGGGGAGCGTGTTTATGCCCAACGGGCAACACAAGGTTTAAGGGAGGCCGGAGCTTTCACCTCGCGCCGCTCTCCCGATGCCCATCGCTCTCCCCCGCTCTTAGTTAAGCTAGAGTTAGTTGCAAATTATCTGTGAATAAATGATAAACTGAAGAAAAAAGTGCTTTTTGTGTGAAGAACCAAAAGAAGGAAGAATTCATTTAGCTGCCCCATTTTAGAAGGAAGTTGAACCCCCTACACAAACAATAACTTTTGGGTCTACAGCTGCTATTTGCCACCAAACTTCTCTCTTTAAAGCTAAAGTAGGTCATTGGACGAGTTGATTACGGACATACGAAACCACAACCGCGTTATTGTTGGCGGGGACTTCAACGCGTGGGCGGTAGAGTGGGGCAGCCCCGTTACCAATGCTAGAGGTCGGGTACCTATACTGCAAGTGACCACGAGGCCATCGTTTATGCTGTGGAGGAGTCTGGCAGTCCACCAAATGGTCCTGAGGTTCCATATAAAAAATATAAGGTAAATACGCTTAACTTGCAAGAATTTACAGCGAAGCAGAGGTTACGGTTCACCATCTCTCCAATATGGTCGAGGGTGCATGCGACGTGAGCATGCAGCAATGTGGTGCATACACAAGGCACCACAAGTCTGTATATTGGTGGAACAGGAATATTAGCGACTTGCGGAAAAAATGTCTTGCAGCGAGGAGACGCTACCAAAGGGCTAGACGCCGAGATGCCGAAAACTGGCCGCAGCTGCAGCACGACTTAGCTCGGCGAGGACGACACTAAAACACACTATTTGGGCAACTAAGAAGAAAATTTTTCTAAAACTATGCGATTCAGCAGAGCACGACCCTTGGGGGAAGGCCTATAAAATCGTCGTAAAGCGCATATATGCAAACAGGCAGCACACACCTTTAGAAGCGGAGCAACTCAGCTCTATAGTCACGGAATTATTCCCGCACAGAGAAAACTCACTCGACAGCAGACGTCCCGTCTCACCAGCAGCAGGAAGTTATGTTACTGACCCCGCGACAATGCAGGAAATTGTGGCTGCAACAAGCGCACTAAAGCCGAGTAAGGCACCAGGATCAGATGACATCCCCAACCGGGCCCTAAAGCTGGCAATGGCGCTGCGCCCAGACTCATTTTTGGAGGCATACAATAAATGTCTATATGAAGGAGTTTTCCCCAGAATCTGGAATGAGGCGATCTTGCTCATCACAGATTGGCTGCGCTCGGTGGGCCTTCAACTCGCAGCGCAAAAAACGGAGCTTGTCCTAATAAGCAGCAGGAATGGGTCGAGACGGTATCGGTCAGTGTAGAGGGCTCCATCATAACTCGAAGCGTGCTATTCGGTATTATGCGAGGCATTATCGAGAATCATGCTGAACACGCGCGGCCCTAGACAAGAAATGAGATCACTACTCTCTAGCGTTACAACATCCATCATTCTCTACGCGGCACATATATGGACAGAGGCAGTAAAGACAGACAGTTATACCAGAGGTATCCGGGCAGCATATCGCATTAGTGCGCTCAAAGTATGTTGTGGGTTCAGGACCAGAGGAGGTTCGAATAGTGGCATCTTGGCCCGAGGATGGGCCATCTAGAAGAAAAAAGAGAGCTGAGGCTAAAAGGAGAAGTCTAACCACATGGCAGCGGAGGTGGAACCTATCCTCTACGTGCGTGGCTTGGTAGGCAACACGGTGACGTAAATTTCCACCTTACGCAAATCATTAGTGGGCACGTCTGTTTTCGGTATTACCTACACCGCTTCAAACACGACGCATCCCCCGCCCCCTCCCTCCTGCCGTTCGTGCGGAGACGGCGGCATTGAGGATGCAGAGCACGTTTTGTTGGAATGCAACCGCTTCTCTGGCCAACGGCATGTGCTTTTTCAAGAGGTTGGTACCACCCTCAAAGTTGGTAACCTGATAGAGGAGATGATATCGAGTCCACGTAAGTGGGATGCGGTGAATCCCTACGCGGCCAGAGTGATGCGCGATCTGCGATTAGCTGAACGCCGGAGGGCGGGGGCGGAGGCAGTACAATAAAACAACACGGCTGCTGTGAAGCATTAACTTTCGGCCGTCCCGCAGCAGTTCTTGTCATTTCATTGTATGTTACTGTAGTGTACGTATTGTATCTTGTACTACTGTACTACTGTATGTATGTTGCCTTACTGTTAGTTGTTAAATACATTGATAAATAAATAGAATTTAGAAAAAAAAACTGTGAACTGTAAATTGAGAGTACGGGTGGGAGCAAAAATTAGTAACAAATCAAGAAAAAACTAAGCAGCGCAACAACAAAATAATAAGTGCGTTTATTAAAGTTTTGATATTAATAAGTAAATTTAATTTTAAACCTCGCGATGAATAGCGTTGATTAAAATTGGTTGAATAAAATTAATTTAATATGAAGATTATAAATTAACAACACGAAAGAACGAAAAGCAGTAGATGAGCGGGTGTGCAAAAAAACACGTCCGACTTCAATAGAGACATTTCTTATAAGTTGATAAACTTAAACGAAATCGAGCTGGGAACACTGTAAATTTTTAAAAATCTTAGGACAATATTGATGTGTTTGTCATGTCAATAACCGATTCATTTGAATAAATTTACAAATTTTGTTTTCAAATTGGCAAATCACAAAATTTATAAAGGTGACAGACGCACGGAAGATTAGCAGAATAAACAACAACATACTTATACTTTTGAGAAAATCGAAAATTAATCTAACTTTTTATTTAACAAGTTTGACGAAAAATTTAAAAATGAAGAGAATTTTTATTAATTTTCTCAAAATTATGTTTTTTTCAAGATAATTCGATTATTTCAATGTAAAGAAAAGATTTATTGTAAATTAATATTTAAATTCGTGTCATCTGTGCATGCTGAATTACTCTTTTGAAGTAATTGATCATTGTTCATTAATGCGCAAACGCAGCTTTGCAGTAAGTACATGAAATACAAATTTGTATATATCTTTTTAATTTTGAAAGGTGCAATATTACTTACTTTTTTTGCTAGTTCAATTCTACCTTTAACGCGATCTTAGTTCTGAAGTTTTAAAAATTCCTACAAAATTATTTTCAATTGCGGGAATAGTAAAATTGTAGTTTTTATCAAGTAAATGTAAATATCAAAACGTCAAGCCGTATGCAATGATCTTGCCCATTCTCCAAAAGTTTGTTTTTAATTAAAACAACGACTGTTACAAATCTGCCTTACACTGATACAACCTCTTCCAATCGTTTGTAAACTGACTTTACAGACAACCAATTTTTGTTTTTAATGGCGAAGCGCAGACACGCACACCGTTCCAAAAATATAAATAAAAATTAACAACTCGATTTTGATAAAATTAAGCAGGTTGCTGGATATTAATGACAACTTGATCGTATAAGGTAGAAAACTACGGGAGATAATACATATATTTGAAATAAATAAATTTAAAAATTTTGACACAAACATAATCTGCGCGTTTACTAAACGAGTATACATTCCAAATTGAATGTCTCTAGCTAGAATAGTCTTTGAGAACAACACTTTTGTTTAAATTGCGGGAAGAATGGGGGTGTGCCCAAAATATGAAAACATCATGATCACTGTACATATTACACAAGCCTACATACCAAATTTATTCTACCTTTATTCTCCGAGATTTAGGGGTTCATACGGAATATGTATCAATCAAAAACGCATGAAAAAATCTAGCGTAGTTTAAAAGTTATAAAAACCCGAAAATTTGAGGTTTTACACATAGTGCAATGTTTGCGGCTTGAACTCTGCTCTGGATATAGGCTATGACTTCTTCAAAACTAGTATTAGGATCAAACAGAGAAATGTTAGCTTTTTAGATGGAACTACAACATTTGCCTAGCTCCTTTTGACTATCTTCTCCCATAACTATTTTATAGAAATGTTTGTCTTGCGAAAACATCGGGACTGAGGTATACTCCAGAGTTGAGCCGAAGTTGTCTTCAAGGATAACTAAGGGATCAGTCAGTACAAGATTTAATGATCAGTCACAACTATTACGTACAGGATTTACTTATGTTAGGGACAACACAAGGATACATCTATGAAACATCGTGACGAGGAGGGAAACATTAATGAAGAATCAAATGAGAGGATCCCTACAATCTCAGGCTAATTAAAATCTCCCAGAACAATGTGCAAGTCATCGTGATAAAGATCTAAAAAAAACGGTATGAATGGTTTTTAAATGGTGTCAGTATACACTGACAATTTGGACTGTAACGGAAGATATAAATAAGTAATGCAGTAGGATTAATTAATTCAATCTTCTGATTGGGAGACAAAACTATTTCAATCGAAAACAAAAGAGCGATTTAAACACCTCTACCACTACGGATTGCTCGATCATATCTTTATGTTATATATTTTGGGAGGGAAACAGAAGCATCGATAATATTAAAATTCAAACTCCTTTCAGTAAAAGCAAGAATTTGAAAGTCGAATGCTAAACTTTTGCGCTTATATGGTTAAAAATACATTTGAAATTTGAATGAATTTAATTTCTTTAACTTTAATTGTAGTAAAAAATACAACAAGTGTCACTGTATATATAGACTCCCGATCTTAAAATTTGGCACAGTCATTGATAGGTATATTAAACTGATAAATATTAACTTTTATCACAATTGCGTAAAAAGTCAGTGTTTTCGACCGAACGTTCCTATGAGAGCAATATGATAAGTGTGATAAACTTACCAATATTAAATTTTAGTAGCTCAGAAAATAATGAAGTTATTGAGAAAAGTCACTGTTTGTGACTTTGCCGTTTGTATGGGAGCTATACGATATAGTGGTCCGATCCGGCTGAATCCGAGATATACAAACTGTGCAGTGTATACAAGCCTACATGCGAAATTTCAACTGTACGGTCTAGGAGTTCGCGTCTACACAGACGGAAAGACAAACGGGCGGACGGACATGGCTATATGAACTCGTCTCGTCGTGCTGATCAAGAATATATATACTTTATACGGTCGGAAATGCTTTGTTCTATGCGTTGCACACTTCTGGCCAAAATTAATATATCCTTTTGGAAAAAGCATACAAATTCGTGACTCCAGTTTTTTAATCATATATAACAGCAAATGTAATTTAAATATAAGATAAAAAATATCAAAGAAGCTAACATCGGCTGTGCCGAAGTTTATATACCCTTGCAGTCCATGGCCATAATATTTTTACATGTTCCAAACTATTTTTCTGTATCTCTATTCATTAATGCACAGAACCTTTCAAATATCATTTCAATTTGTTCTTCTTCCCCATCCCCTTTTACACACATGCCACGATTCGCACGCATACACATATAGTTTATGTAGCGTTGCGTCTGTATGTGTGCATGCGTGTGCTCTGTTGATTTGATGATGACGTAGTAGGCAGCAAGCCGAACCGATTTATAGCGGCTGTAACTTGTGTTCTATTTATCCGATCAGATTCAAATTTTGGGATCTGAGATTTTTTATATAATACTATCATATTGGTAAATTTAATGGGGATACTCCAATTTTTGCAATTTTGTAAAAATGTTTTCTGCAGAGCTATATGATATAGTGGTCCGATTCTGCCAATTTTCATACTTTATTTTTCCCAGGTAATAAAAAGCCCCCAAAAAAATTTCATCCCGATAGCTCGTAAGATGGCTGAGTAAAACGCATACGCACAGACGGACGGACAGACGGACATGGCTATATCAACTCAGCTTCTCATGCTGATCAAGAATATATATACTTTATATGGTAGGAAACGTCTCCTTCTGTGCGTTACAAACATCTGACCAATTTTATAATACCCTCTGCAAGGGTTAAAAAATTACGGAAATTAAAATCAAATAACAAAAAAGGTTAACATATATCATCCAATAAATCATATGTAGATGATGTAAAAGTGGATTTGTGATTTTTTGTCAGATTTCTTTGACCTGTTATAAAAGGGTATGACCTCAAAAGAAGCGTCTTATTCAAATCTGTGTTGATCAGTATACGAGACATCTTTGACTCTCCAGCTAAGAGGTTCTCTCCTCTAAGAGCTCTCCAAACGAAACCAAAGCGTGCTCTATTACCTTAAGTGCATGTATTAAAATTGTATGCACTGTTGCTAAAAGATAGTAACATGGATACATTTTAATTAATTTATTAGCCGTATTTAGTGGGTACAAGATCTTTTCAATGTTTATTTCAGTGTTGATTGAGAATCAGATGAGCGCAAAACAGAAGCTGCATCATGCTTTTGTAGCAGGGCTATTCAGCGACGTTTCGTCCTTTTTGTGGACTCAGCAAAATGCATTTTGGGCCGTCCACGACTAGAACTCGGATCAATTTGTTGAGCACTACCAGTAGGCTTCAGGACAATAAATTCTTTAGTGTTTAGCCTATCAATTTGGTATTGTACAACTGAACTTCTAATTCTTTTGTACTAGTTGCCAGTAGGCAACTATCTTTTTGTAAATATACTGAAGGCATTTCTTAAGGTCAATCGTATTGACTTAGTAGCCTTTGTTTTTTATGTTAAGTTATTCGTGACCTTTTTTTTGTCACCAAAAATCAAGGATGTGCTTGCGTGAAAACACGCAGCTATGACAATCTCCTCACAATGAATAGTAAAATGTCAAATGAAGACAAAATTATAAAAATTAATATTTACAAAGTATAATACACTAACACAATTGACGAAAACGACAGCAACATCATAAAAACAAAAGAATAGCAGCTGATTGCATTTCCCCATCAATTTCCCCAATCAGCAATTATCAGCAGCTAAACTTTTCATTTTTATTTCCTTAAAACATTGACATATACAGTGATAACACTCAAAAAGGGGCATCCGGGGGTAACATAACCTAAGCTTTAAGTAAACATAACATAGACGTTGACAAAAACACAAAAACAGTGAAGTTGGTTACAAAGACACAAAAAAGATTTAATTAATTATATTAATGTTACAATAATATTTTTTTTAACTAAATACCTTCAACTGCAAAACCCATTTTAAGTAATTTATTTTCGGACACTGCCAAAAGTATAATCATTTTGTTTTGACAAAAAGCAGAGACGCGTCGCAAAAATTAACACGTGTTTGTCATTTAAATTCTATTTTTAGAAAGTCCTGATGATTTTGAAATAATGTTATCGAACACATTACTCGTGTCAATTTATAGCATTGTTGTAAGTTTTGTAAACTTATATTTAGCTGTATTTTTTGTGTTACATTTTAATAAAAAGCCCTGAATTTGAGCAATACAAACAGGACACATGTTACACATTACTGAACATCAAATTTTAGTTTTTATTCTATACTATCTGCTGACTTAGGTTTACCATTATTTAAATTTAAAATGTATAATAACATATGCATTAATTTATACAAAATTTTGTTTACATATGTTTTGCAAGCAAATCTCACTATCTCATCCACTCTTACAACAGTAAGTTGTCAGTCCGCTTATGATAATCCGCAAATTTAATCCGTAGCAAATATTCATGACAAGTTAAATATGTCAAATTTCATTGCATAAAATTATGGGAGATAATTGGGTCTACTAGGCGAGTATACATACCAAATTTGACGTATATAGATTATTGTTAGGATAGATTTTAGGATATTTATTTTCTAGATAGATTTTAGGAAAATCACTTTTGTTTCAATTGCAGGGGCGGATATGGACGTGGAAAAATTTTAAATAAACTCACTTAGATCTCCGAGATCTGTTAACTTTAATGCGAAACACTCATACTTGACGAAATCCTTAATTAACAGGGATCACAAGTGGAAAAAACATTTTGGCATCAGAAAAATTCATAATTACCCGGATTTCAAAAAACCCTTCGATTTGACGTCGTCTGTCATCTGTGCGGTACTCTTCTAAGTAAATTAATTAGAACAATCTTGTCGCGAGCGCTTTAAAATAGCGAAAGAGAGCTATTAGCTACAGTATTGGTTTTAGGCAAAGTGCATCATTTTTATATTTTTTTTCTTTGTATAACGCACAGCACGAATGGCGTGGACAAAAACACATGCAAAACAAACAAAAAAAAAAAAAAAGATCATAATACTACAGCTGTATATGCACTAAATATGAGAGAACAAATGTTTTATGTGAAGGAATAGAAGACTCTGAGCAGATTACAGGGTATAGGAAGTTGTAATCAGAGCAGAGCAAAATTGATATTGCGATCTCTGCTTAAGCAAAAAACATGATGAGTGAATAAAAACGAATGAATAATTTCCGACAACAATGTTCTGGCACTGAAAACATATCGTCACTTATATAATAGACTTGCACGAACAAAAAAAGATTGTAATAGTAGAACATAAAGGACATTAAACAAATCATTAACGCTATCGAGGATGACTTTTTTTTCTAAGCTCTCGCGTTTTAAACTGATTTATTTATTTTCTGTGCGTTACAAACATCTGACCAATTTTTATAGCCTTGCAAAGGGTATATATATTTGATCAGCATGAGAAGCAGAGTTGATATAGCCATGTCCGTCTGTCCGTCCGTCTGTGCGTATGCGTTTTACTCAGCCATCCTAAGAGCTATCGGGATGAAATTTTTTTTTTTGAGGCTTTTTATTACACGGAGAAATAAAGTATGAAAATTGTCAGAATTGGACCACTATATCATAAAGCTCTCGAGGAAAAATTTTTGCAAAAATTGCAAAAATTGGAGTATCCCCATACCAATATAATAGTATTAGCGGACGTTGACGATACTATGCGCAGTACGTTCAAGTGGCCCCTACGACACCAGGACAAAGCCTGTTACGCGCGAGCCCAAGCAGATAACTGCCCACCACCCACCCGACCGACCGAGGGGTGCAGCCGTATAACGTACGGCACGAATCGCGTGGACAAATACACAATAGTAAAAACAGACAAACAAATAGTACTATAGCTATCTATTAACTAAATGGGATAGGCTAGATGTTTTAAGCATATTGATAGAAAACTCTGAGCTGATTACAGGGAATAGAAGGTTGTAATCAGAGCAGAGGACCCTAAAAGGTTCATGCATGGCATAGTTAGAAGAACAACGACTAAGGGATAATGGTATCAAAGGATGTCTACTCCGTCTACATGGTACCGACAGATTTACCTGAGCTAATAACTCAGGCGAGTCGATATCACCAATAAGGAGCTTGTGCATGAAAATTGCACCAAGCATAGTTCTACGGTTAGTTAGGGAAGGAAGGTTAATCAAGAGAAGTCTACTAGAATACGAAGGCAAATTGACATTGCGATCCCAGCTTAAGCCACGAAGAGCAAATAGCAAGAACTGCTTTTGAACGGATTCAAGTCTAATCTGGTGCGACTCATATTGAGGTGACCAAATGCAAGATCCATACTCTAAAATAGGACGGACAAGCGAAGTAAAAAGAACTTTAGTTGTATAGGGGTCATCGAATTCTTTTGACCATCTTTTAATGAAACCCAGGACACTCATGGCCTTTGAGACCGTGGTGGAAATATGGGTGTTAAAATTTAACTTATGGTCCATAAGTACGCCCAAATCATTCATATTATTTAGACGTTCTAAAGGGCTATTGTTTAGAAAATAAGTGACTAGTTGAGGAGAGTTACGAAAAAAAGTCATTACCTTACATTTGGTAGTGTTAAGATTTAGTAGATTAAACTGGCACCAGGATTGAAAGTTTTTAAGATCAGCTTGTAGCCGACTAAATGAATCTGTATCTTTATAAGTAAGACAAAGCTTGACATCGTCAGCATACATAAGCACACGCGAATGAACAATGACTGATGGAAGATCGTTAATGAATAGTGTGAAAAGCAGAGGGCCAAGATGACTACCTTGAGGTACACCAGAAGTCACAGGAATGGAAACCGAAAAAGAAGACCTAAAAAGTACCTTCTGTTTTCTAATTGTTAAATATTCTCGAACCCAAGATAGGAAAAGGGGTGGAAACCCAATGTCGCTCAGCTTCGAAAGTAATAGGGTATGATTAACGGAATCAAAGGCTTTGCTGAAGTCAGTGTATATGACATCAGTTTGTTTACCATTTTTGAACCCCTTGATAATTATTGATGTAAATTCTAAAAGGTTAGTGGTTGTAGATCTACGTTTCACAAACCCATGTTGGGATGGCGAAATAATAGAGCTGCAAAAATGTTGCAATTGAGAAGTTATAATTTTCTCAAAAGCATTCGGAATAGCGGACAATTTTGAGATACCCCTATAGTTAGAGGCTTCGGACTTTTTGCCATTTTTATGCAGAGGAATGATATACGACTCCTTCCAAATAGATGGAAAAGAGGAAGATTCGACAGACAATAGAAACAATTTTAAAATGGGTTTACATAATGCGTTTGCACAGAACCTGAGTACACATCCAGGAAGACCATCTGGCCCCGGAGAATAAACGGGTTTAACTAATTTAAGTTCGCTAAGAATAGAACCTTCATCAATCAAGGGATTGAAAATGCAATTAGCCTTTTCTAAATGATAAGGATACGGACTTGCTCGATATTCCGTTGAGGAATAAGTTGTTTTGAAAAAACTCGCAAACATATCGGCAATTGCCTGATCAGTGCTCGCTTTTTTATTTTGAAAAGACAAAAAAGATGGGTGCACAGAGGTCTTACGTTTAGAATTAACAAAATTATAAAATTGTTTAGGGTCAGAAGAAAACTGAAGCTTACACCGCTGAAGATAATTCTTATAGCATTGTGTATTAAGCATCATGAATTTTGAACGAGCGACTGTATACAGAGCATAGTCTGATGAACGACGTGTTTTTTGAAACTTCTTATAATATCGTGTCTTCACATTTTTCAAATTGGACAGCTCACGAGAGAACCAGGGAGGTTTGTTAAGCCGCTCCAGCCTACCAAGAGGCACACAACTATCAAAGAGTGAATTCAGAGTATCATAGAAAAAACGAACAGCTGAGTCCATATCTCTACAATTGTACAGATAAGACCAATCGGTAGTAGCAATGCTTTCATTAAGGCTGGCAAAGTCAGTCTTACGAAAGCACCTAGTTAGAGGTAACTCATTTGAACCAAGTAATGGTGAAAGCAAGGGCAGATCAATTTTTAAATTTAATGTAGGATGAATTTTGTCTTCTGGAAAAACAAATGGTTCGATCCTGGAAACCTCACAATAAGAAGAATCCAATACAAAAATAAGATCTAACGATTTTCCATTAGAATTTAAGACAGGATTGACTTGGGATAAAGATAAGCCTAGAAGGCCATCAATAAAATCATGTGACAAAGAGGGCAGCAACATGGTACATTCATCTGTTTGTGACCATGCTAAAGCGGGTAAATTAAAATCACCTAAAACTATGAACATGTCTTGACTGGAAACCAAAGAGGAGACAAACTGAATTGCCTCTAAATGATTTGAATATACCACCATGTCTGACAATGGTGGAATATAGGAACAAGTAATAAAAGCATTAAAAGATTTAAAATTTACTTTAACACCGACAAACTCAATCTCCTGGGTACTAGAAAATTGAATCATTTCAGATGATAAAGCAGCATAAACAGCTATCAGAACGCCACCACCTATGGGAGAAATCCGGTCACGTCTGAATATAGAAAAGTTTGTGGGAAAAACCGATGCATCAGCAATATCAGGTTTAAGCCACGTCTCTGTAAAAGCTAGAATGTTATGCTCAAAAGAAAGATTATCTACATAGAGATTAGGAAGTTTAGATTTCAGTCCTCAAACGTTCTGGTAACCCAGGTTAAGGGACGAAGCTAGTTTTTTGACACACCAGCAGATGCACACCACACTAATTTTAAAGGACGAAATGTCCCGAGAATAAGAAAATTTAAACTTCTCCACCGCAATATTCGAGACGTTAACTTTCTTCCGAATATAGGCTATTACATCATCAGATGTGACAACAGGGTCTAGCCTAGAAACAAATATATGTTTCTTTGGTGGTATGCCAACGAGAGGCCGCGGTCCCGAAGCGTCAGCCGCAGCAGTAACGTTGGACAAGTCACACACTGCAGCAGTCAACTTGTTTACGGGGCCCTCGATACTTTTAGAACTATCGGCAATTTCCATTGGAATGGGTAATTGCCCGGACTTATCGGACACTACAATAGGCATCGTTTTTAAGAGATCATTCCCAGGTGATATCGGTAATTCCTTACTAAAAGCATTCACAACCGGGCTCTTAAACGAAATCAATTGCTGTACATTAGGAGTGGACGGTGCATGAGACCGGTCGGGGACGATAAGAGATGCTGGCGGATCTACAGATACAGAAACACCCCAAGGACTGGTCCTTTTACGTTTCGGAGACTCATTCATAAGCGATAAACTTCTGAACTGAGTCTCCACCGCAGTAAACTCCGCTTGGAGTTTATTAAAACCTGCCCTTAAGGTGTCAAAACTATCTCTAGTCCGCCTCATGAAAGAGCGCATCTCATTCTCGACCTCCCGGCAAGCATCACATCCATATTTTAAGCCACCACCTTTAGCAATAGACTCCTTGATTCTGCCTGTGTAACCTGCACACTTAACGTGAACCGCATTGTCACACAACCAACAAAGAATATAATCATGGGAGTCAACCGCATTAGTGGCAACTATACAATTATTTTTTGAGCAGACAACCATTTTATCAAAAAGTTAAATTTATTTAAACAAGGAAATACAAAAAATAAAAAATAGAAATTGTAAAGGTACAAATTCTGTGAATAAGAATATACTGACCAGTTCTGACACAAGGTTTAATGTGCAGAGTGAGCCTTCACAACTAAAGAATTAAAAGAGATGAAAGCACAAAAACAAAAACACGTATCACAGAGTCGCGGGTAGGCAAAAGACGAGAGCGCAAATCAATCAAGAATAGGAAAGAGCGGGAGAGCGCGTCAAATTGAACAAATGCAACAACAATTTGTACGGAAGAGCGTGATAGTTAGTTACAACGGTAAAGATACAAAAGCAAAAGAGAGAAGCAAAACAACAACACCGCTAATGCGAGTATTGTTGTATGTTTTGATTTTATTTAAATTTAAACAAAAGCGACAGCAAGTATTCGCAAAATGAAAATAAAATTCGGATGCTGAAATTATTATTAATTAATTTAACCGGTAATAAATTTAAAAGTTATGGAGAAGTATTTAATCGCGAGAAAAAAAATAAAAGTTGATAAGCGCAAAAAAAACACGTCCGTCCTTTGCAACGAGTGAAAGTTTTTTTTTTTTATATATAAAATCTCAGAAAATTTGAATCTGATCGGATAAATAGGACACAAGTTACAGTCGATATAAATCGTCTCTGCTGCCTGCTGTCTAGTACGTCATTGCTCGAATCATCAGAGCACACGCATGCACACATACAGACGCAACGCTACATAAACTATATGTGTATGCGTGCGAGTCGCGGCATGCGTGTAAAAGTGGATGGGGAAGAAGAAGAAGAAATTGAAATGATATTTGAAAGGTTCTGTGCATTAATGAATTGAGTTACAGAAAAAGAGTTTGCAACATTTAAAAATATTATGGCCATGGGCTGCAAGGGTATATAAACTTCGGCACAGCCGATGTTAGCTTCTTTGATATTTTTTAATATCCTCTGCATCGGAATAATGAGGGTCGCATATACAGATGTCAGCCGTGACAAGTCCTCGAAGATAAGATGGAACATTTCATGCGGCAAACAAAAGATAACTTGAAAAGTCTTTCCGCCAGTTTTCCTAAATTCTCGTAAGATTTTAAATATATTGAGCCTGAGTTAAACGCAATCCGAAGAAGTTTTTGCTTCGTTTTGTATTGCCTGCAGCAGAAGCTGTCCAATAACCAAACATAGTAAATAAGTTTGTGCAAATCAATCTTAATCATTGCGAAGCAGCCCAGGATCTACCTAATCTCCGATCTAAGAATTGCAGGCGATTTTAATGCATTGTCTGTCGAATGGAACAGCTCACTCACCAACTCCAGAGGACGTACGTTACTCGACGTTGCATGTACGACGGGATTCTTGTCCTGACGGTTGTTGCCAAAGAACTGCACGCAATGGAAGTGTTAACCAAATCAGTATTGCGTCAAATTATAGGCTGGTATAGTTCAGTGGGCCTGAAACTAGCCGCGCATAAAACAGAATCGGTCTCATAAGCAGCAGAAAAAAGTCATTTAAACGTTAACGGAGCAATAGTGTAAAGTGGAGTCTAAAAGGGCAATCCGATACCAAGGAGCATAGGTGCATGGTGATTTTAGGCATGTTAGTAATAGGCCTGGCGAGTGAGGAGCTTGTCGTCGCCGAGGCTATACCTGGCGGAATGACTAAAAGAGATGCCAGAACCGAAGCCAGCAGTCGAAGCATGGCAAAGTGGCAGTCGCGCTGGAAGCACAAATGCTAACCCCATACCTCTATCTAGGTATAGCCTATACCTATTCCTATTCTCTCTATATAAAGCTGTTATATACCCGACGGAGGTAACAACAATGGGGTCGGCGTAGGAAAGACCAAATTAAAATTAAACAACAAATTTCTGTACATACATAGATCAGAAACTCAAAAAAGACAACAGCCGCTGCGCAACCAGAAAACATACAATAGATTTCTTAACAGTGGCAATCTTGCTGCAGTCCCTGAAAGCGATCTCCGAAGGAAAATTAAATATTTTGGGAAGCTAAAAAGAATAAAAACTATGTGTTTTTATACTTTTGCTGAGGGTTTCTAATTTATTGACCTCGAGACGGCCCATAGTAACGAGTAAAAAAAACCAATAGGGATAACCCGTTATCGCTAAACTGCTCTAAGTAAATATTTAACTACCAGTTACCTTTTGTATAATTTCCCGTTAGAAAAAGTTAATAATTCTTTTTTGGTAGTTAAAGATTTGGGGATCTTAACTTCGTTTAGTAGGGTTAAGATTGTTCTTGGCTTTATAAAGCGTTGGTTTAAGGAGTTAAAAAATCCATACATTACCAAAATACTTTATACTTAATTTAGTCTCCCAATATGAGTTTTTTCAAAATTAGAAAAAAGATTAGAATCTGTTCCAAAACAGTTTTTACTTTTCGCACTTCGTGATTTGCACTGGGATCAAAATGTACAATTTCCATGTTATTCTAGTAGACTTAAGCTAATTAACATTCATTTTTTAACTAATGGTGAAATTATGCTTGGTGTAATTTTTCTTTATAAACTGTTGAGTCAGATTAATATTTCTATTACATTTTTTTTGTTTACATTATCCTGTGCATCGTGTGCAGCATCGTGCTCACCGTAAATCCCTTTTTCCATAGCCTCATGAGATGCTCTGCCACGGATCGAAATATTTAAAATATAAAGAATTCAAAATTTTACCAATGATAATTCGAATGTCTATTAACAACATGTATGTACATATATAAATCAAATAGTCCGAAGCTATTCATTTCTTAAAATCGGGTCCAAAGTCGGAAAAGATATGGTCAGCTCCATGTGTGCATTAACAACATGTATATACATATATAAATCAAATAGTCCGTGTGTATTAACAACATGTATGTACATATATAAATCAAATAGTCCGAAGCTATTCGTTTCTTAAAATCGGGTCCAAAGTCCTTTAGGTATTACATTGGCCACTTGATCGTACTGAGCGTTGTACAATTTATTTATTTATTTATTTACGTCAACCAATAAAGCAGTCGCCAGAAAATAACTGAAGCTAAAAACAGTCAACAATTAATTATAATAAAGTAACTTTAAGCTTGATGGTTAACATCCCGCACCCGGTAGAAGTGTCTTATTTGCAGAAAGTGCCAGCTATGACCCTATTCACAGCCAAAGTTGTCATGTATTAAATAACCTACGGATAAACCAGACCGGCTTACAAAAGATACATTTACGTAAGGAACGCATGTATCGATCAGAGAATTAAGAATAATCCATTTCACAACAATTAAATAAAAAATGAAGTAAGTAAGTCGTCTCGCCGACTTGGATATACCATACACCAGTAAAACAAATATTTTAAATTTATAAAAAGGTTAACAAAAAGAGGAAATAGGGTTGTTAAGAACACAGAAATTTGTTTTACGAAAGCATCTACGACGAGAAACTGTGAGGTTTTTGTTGTTTGAATTAGTAACGAAATTGAAAAAAAGGATAACTTCAAAAATGGGGTGAATAGGATCTTTGAGCTTCAAGAGTGCCTGTGTGTTAGATACCAAATTAGCAGTAGAATCCGTGACAAAAACAAGGTCAAGGATCCTATTAGAAGAGTTTAGTAAAGAATTCAACTGGCGCAGGAAGCATTCAAGAAGACTATAAAGAAAAACATGTTGAGAGCAAGGAATTAGTAAAATAGATTCTCATCAAACAGCCAAGAAATATTAGGTAAGTTATTAGGCACCTAAGACTATAAAGAAATTACAAACTTTAAGACGAATTATGGTGAATCAGAATCAGGTTAAATATAAGAACAAGAAATATATAAATTAAATTTGGATCAAGTAAGTTTAACGGAAATAAACTTAACACGGCATTGAGTACACCACCATATACATACAGTGGTGATCATAGACTTAAGCCACTGCTACTACCTTATTTCGCCCTGAAATTTTTACATTTTGAAACAATATTATTTAAGCATCTGATCACAGAAAAAAATGGCCAGTAGGAATACGAGGG
Source organism: Drosophila insularis (assembly GCA_018903935.1). Lineage (NCBI taxonomy): Eukaryota > Metazoa > Arthropoda > Insecta > Diptera > Drosophilidae > Drosophila > Drosophila insularis. Next base: position 158,459 of record JAEIFP010000606.1, on the reverse strand, counting down.
TCCCCAAAAAATTGACTAAATGTCAAAAAGAAGTTTTCCGCCCTGCTCACATACTTAAGCCACCTTGAGGTAAAATTGTCAAACTTGTGTTTTTTTCGGTGAAAGTTGTGTTATTTATTTTCTAAACTAAAATATTGAATACTAAATACGTTTCCCAAAACAATTTGACCGCTATGGCTAAAAATAAAAATACAAATCCGGCTGAAAGGAAGCTAATAAGGGAATATTACGAAAAAACCACAAGTATTCTACAAATTTGTAAGACTTTACATTTTTAGCGTGGCAATGTCAGAAATGCCATTGCATTTTATAATGAAAATTGAACCTGGGAAAATAGTCCACGCGAAAAGTGCAGAAAAACCACTTTAAACGACGATAGACTGATTGCCAAAATCAGTAAAGCCGATCCTTTCTTGACTTCGACTCAAATCAGAGATCAAATGGTGTCAGATTATGGCGTGAATGTGTCATCTAAGACCATAAGAAGACGCCTAAATGAGTTCGAGCTATATAAACGCATTGCCCAAAAAAAACCATTGCTGTCCATTAAAAATGTTAAAAAGCTCCTTCAATTCGCCACTGAGCATTTTAAAAAGGTCCCAATTTTTGGAACATAATTGGTTGGAGCGACGAATCGAAGTTTAATATCTTTGGGAGTGATGGTAAACCATATGTACGACGTCCTCCCAACAAATAATTGGACCCCAAATACACGAAGAAGGCCGTTAAACATGGTGGCGCTTTGATTATGGTCTGGGGCTGTTTCACCGCATCGTGCGTAGTGAAGATAGAAGGCATTATGAACGGCGAAATGTACAGGGACATCCTTATTAACAATTTATCTGGAGAATATGCCGAAAATTTGCCACTTGCCTGGATATTTCAACAGGACAACGACCCGAAACACTGCAGCAAGAGGCAATCAAAGTTTTGCAATCGCCCCGACTTGAACCCTATAGAGAACTTGTGGGGAATTATCAAACAAGTCGTTGGCCAAAAAAAACAGCAAATAAAAAGGATTTGTGGCGAATTTAGCAAGAAGAGTGGAAGAAAACCACCCCTCAACAGTGCGCAAGTCTTGTGGACTCAATGCCAAAGCGTTGCTCCACTGTTCTTAAGCAGAAAGGTCGTTCAACTCAATATTAAAGTAAATTCAATAAAATTATAAGGAATATTGGGCAAATGTAAACTTTTTTAACCATTTTTTCCAGGTTGCTTAAGTATATAAGCAGGACATTTTGGAGATGTTCTCAGATTTTTTAAGTTTTTCATTAAATATATATTTTTATAACTTTGTTATTCTTCTATTAGAACAATGATATATAGAACTAAAGTGACATAAAAAATTGGAGCTGTGAAATAAAAACTTTTCTTAATTTTCGTTTAAATTCTTGGTTTAAGTCTTGTGGCTTAATTCTATGAGCACCACTGTATATAAGAAATAAAGAAAGTTTTCAGAAAGGATTTTGCTATCCAATACAGACAAGTTAGGCCAAGTTTCAAAAAAATTTGTCAGCCGAAAAGGTCCTCACAAAGTTTGATAGACATTATTAGTTTTTGAACCAGATAAAGAACATTATGCATTAGGAAGGTGTAAGAGTACGGCTGCAAACTCGTGTGCAATTTAGCCCGCGGCCCAGAAACGAAGGTCGACTGCAGCTTTACGAGTTATTCCCATCAGACGTAAGGGTACTTAAATCTGAAAAAAAGAGATGGAGTAGGCGAAAATAAAATGGGAGAGTATGTAAGGGACAGAGAGACAACTTAACAGTACCCTTCTTGGGCAACTTCTCAGAAGGTAAAATAATCTTATATTGCAACAATAAATGCACGCTAGAGTCATACTCTTTCGACAGCTGTTCCGCCAGTGTGTTTAAAAACAGATACATTAAACAAAGATCACTATCCATACGGCTAAAATGTAATTGCTGACTTCCACACGATGGGCAAGTCCAGCGCATTAAACCTAGCTCGGGCTTAGACACAAAAAAAGTTTGTCATAGTTATGCTAGCGCATTTTAATTGTATTAAATTATGGCATAACCAACAAGAAATTGCTCAATGCTGATCATCAAAACGATCACAATGCTTGCAAGGTAGACAACAAGTCATACAGAAGCAAAAAAGAACGAGAAATTAAAAAGTACAATATTTTAAAAATCGATATAAAACCTTAAAATACAAATAAAACATAGAAGCAAGAGAAAGAGCGCACAGTAGAATCAGCAGTGCATAAAAAGTTATAAGCCAAGCTTTCAGAGGCGGCGCACAGTTGGGCCTCTGCTCGGATAGCGTTGCAAAAATAAGTTTTTTCATGATCGCGTTTGTCAAAAATTATATATGCAATCGATAGGAAATACTTCAGAGATTATGAATCCGAAAAATTTTTGAAATCGGTTGAGATTCATGGGTGCTAGAGGCGCCCAAAGTTGAGACATTTTTAGTGAAAAGGAAAAAATGATAATTTTTAAAAAAAAATCGCAACTTTAAAACTGAATATTGGGCGATTGCAACAATCGATTCTTGGATTTTTTGGTTTTATCTGAAAAGTATGTTCTTTATTAATAGCATGTTTCATAAATTTTAATAATTACTTAAATAGTTATTGAACATGACGCGTTTAAAAAATGTACTAAATATTGGCATTTTTTGAACTTTGATGGAATAAAACTAGCAAGACTCAACGAGTATCAATACCGGACTACATACACTAGGTAGGTGAAATATTTACCTATCAAATGTATATAGTTCCAACATGCGGAGACCTGCGACAGCGATGCGTAAGCCATAAAACTAAGGCAACCTAGCCTAAAAAATGCGCTGCAGGTATAAGGAAGAAGAAAAGCGCATGCGTATTGGCTGTAGCTTCTTTGTATTTAAATGATAACATTGCGTAATGCTGTTTTGCAAATACAAACTGTTTACATATACATATGCCTTTCTACAATGATAAATTGCTAATTACCTGCTTTGGGTAATACCGATTTTTCGTTCTACCTAGTTAATTCAAAAAATATAACATAAAGAGCTACTTATTCCTCTCGTTTGCGACAGTTTATTTTTAACTTCATAAGTGGAAACACCTTAAATCAGGACTGAATAGTATTTGTCAATATAATTCAAGACAGTTTTATTTAATTGTACAAAAATGGTGTTAAAGAATGAAAGGATTTTGAAAGTTTTCAAAGAGTGTGAAAACTTAAATGATTTTCAAATGGGATTGCTAAAGGAGATGAGCGTTTCAGTCGAAAACGCTAGTACGGAGCTTAAGTTGAAAATCAAATATACACAATATAACTTAGGGCGAAAATGGATCGCAAGCGGTAGAAATCTGGCAAATTTCGTAAAAAAAAATGAAGTTTGGCTTGAGGAGTATACGGCATTCGTAGATTCGGAGCACGAAGAAATTTGCCGAATATACTTCAAAGACTGCTCATCTTTTGACTAAATTGTATCCGCAAAAAAAACTTACCCCAACGGTACATAGGATTTTGGCTCACGGAAAGGATATAATAGAATATCAGTGTTTACCACTTGGAGAGCTATCCGAAGAAGCACAGGAATGTAAAAACAATCCGAAGAAGCACAGGAATGTAAAAACAAGGACTACAAAAGGTTCAGATACACTAATACATTAAAAACTTCTCGTGTTAGACAAAATGAAGACCTTTTTAACATGCTAGCAGCCTCTTCGGACCCACTTATTGCATCACTGAGACACGTGCGATCACGAAAGGATTTGGAAAATAGCAACTATAGTCCCGAAATGTGAAGTTTATTAGATACTGATGTAAATATTGAAAATTATTTTGAAGAAAATCAGCCATTAATAGCAAATTTTCAAAATTAACCTAAAAAAAATTTTAAAAAAAATGTTTTTTTTCTTTTTGTAATTATGTTAAAAAACCAAATTAAAACATTAAAAAATGTTACATAGTCGTCTAAAACAATGAAAAATTCCATTTGTGATTGAAAAAAACCGGGTTTCGATTTTTAAAGGAAAAACATGCTTGGAAATATTTTCTGACTTTGACCTTGAATATTACAGCACCACGAACACCCAGCACTTTTGACAAACATTAATTTTGAAGCTTAAGGTATTCTTTATCATATGCTTTTTAAATTTTTGAAATCGTTTTATTGGTTTAGACGCTATGATTTTTGCAATGTAAAATGCCAGAAGGCCCCACTGTGCGGCGTTACCAAATTGATTACGCGAGAAAAAGCTAAACACAAGCACAAAATAGAGAGCACAAGACAGCACAAGCACTGATAGAAGGATCGGGGTGATGAGGGGAGTAATTGCAAAAGCAATGAAGGAAGAAACAGCACACAGAAAACAAAAAAATAAAATATTAAAATTAAATATTAACTAACAGCCGAGTTTTATATACCCTTGCAGTCCATGGACATAATGTTTTTACATGTTTCAAACTCTTTTTCTGTAACTCAATTCATTAATGCACAGAACCTTTTAAATATCATTTCAATTTCTTCTTCTTTTTCCCCATCCCCTTTTACACGCATGCCGCGATTCGCACGCCTACACGTATAGTTTATGTAGCGTTGCGTCTGTATGTGTGCATGCGTGTGCTCTGTTGATTTGATGATGACGTAGTAGGCAGCAATCCAAACCGATTTATATCGGCTGTAACTTGTGTTCTATTTATCCGATCAGATTCAAATTTTGGGATCTGAGATTTTATATGAAATACTAGCATACTGGTAAATTTCATGGGGATACTTCAATCAAGAATATATATACTTTATAGGGTTGGAAACGTCCCCTTCTGTGCGTTACAAACATCTGACCAATTTTATAATACCCTCTGCAAGGGTATAAAAATTTGAAAAGTAAAAATAGCTAAAATAACTATAACCCTCTGCAAGGGTATAATAATGATACAAAATCGAAAGCTACGAAAAACATGCCCGTCACATCATAAAAGAGAAGCTGAACCACGTCCAATTAAAAAAATTTGAAAAGTTAAAAATAGCCAAAATAACTATAGAAATGGTATCAAATTGCATGACATGCTTTAAAATAAAATACGATAAACATCCGAAGAATCAGGTGAAGAATTTCTTCCCAAAACTAAGACCGAGTACTAGGATAACGAGACACTGTTTAATTCCGATGTTAAGGAACTAATATGCGATACGTGTTGTACGCGCACCGCCCTTGCAGGACAAAAGTTTAAATAGAACTTTGACAGAAGTTGCTAGGCAAGGATATCGGGGACAAAGTTGATATGATTTTGCATGCCACACTGGAATACAATTGTTAACTTCACTCGGCAACGAGTAGGCAACCAGTCCACTACATTTATGCCTCTACTCATGGAGACAGATAACAGATTAGGATCCAAATACAAAAAGCGCAACAAGCCCAACGGAAAAGAAACAATCCGAGTAGGCAGAATATTTTTAATTAAACAAGCATTGGGCAGGTAGTAATCAATACTGAGAACCAAAAAAAAGATGAATTCCTTTACTGACACACTAAACCAGGAAATAATAAAAGAAAACCAGAGGCCCAGTTCTAGGTTGGCCGTGCCGAAGTTTGTATACCCCTGCCAGTTTTTCCGTTAAGTTTTCCTCCATTCGTCAAATCGGAAAAACGTTTTGTTTACAATCTGGAATTTCTGTGAAAACCCGGATTACAATCTTTTTAAAATTCGGCGCTTTAGCATGCTATTAAAAAAATGTAAAATACACAGATTTCTAGATTATTATATGTGTAAGTTATTTATCTACTTTGGTAACATTCGCATTAAAAGGAAACAATTATTTCTGACTAAAATTATTTTCTTCCCTTTGTCATAGTCATATTAGGTAAGAATCGTCCAAATGAGCCTTCAGAAGAGTAAGGTTGCACCAAGGTGAAGCTAGCGTTGGAAAATACTTTTGGAGGCTACATTATAACTCTATGCTACCTAGTACACGATTAATAGGAGCCGCCAGAAGAGCAGAGGCGTACAGTGTTGAGTCATCGGCTGACTTAATTCTACTAATCAATATAATAGTAACTGATGTAAGGATCGCCTCTAAGTTATCCTAAAGAAATCGAATTCCTCGTCGAATCAAACATCTTTTACTTAAATTGAATAAAAATTAGATAGGCAATTAGATCGAATTAATCGAATTGTCAGAATTAAAGATTTTTATGTGCTTAAGTTACTAACCTATTTATACCACGCACCCATAGGGTGAAATGGTATATTCAAGTCGCCAAAATGTATGCAACACACAGAAGGAAGCTTTTCCGACCCCATAAAGAATATATATTCTAAATCAGGATCTTCAGCCGAGTCGATCTAGCCATGTCCGTCCGTTTGTCCGTCCGTATGAACACGAAGATCTCGGAGATTATATGAGCTAGAGTCACCAAATTTGGTACATAGACTCCTGTATTACCTACTGCAAACTAAATAATTCTGATTTTCTCAACTAACAAAGCTAGAACCACCTAATTTGGTAATTAGATTTCTTTAGTATGCGTGCAGATTATTGATATTTAACATTTTTGCCACGCCTACTTCCGCCTTCAGAATCTAAAAAAAAAACGGATTGCCTTGCCTCACCACGTTATTATCGAAACCAAATTTAGCACACTGGTCAGGCCCTATCAATATCTACCAACCTACCAGTTGATGGGTTAACTAAGGACTAAGGACTAGTTACACGGTCTAGATTAAAATAACCTTAAGGAAAATAAAAAAGCTTTTGATGCAAGTTTGCGAGCTAGACGGAAATTGCGTTGATCTAGGCATGGCTATATAACCTCATCTTGTTGTGCTGATCAAGAATATATGGTCACAGACGCTTCCTTCTATGCGTCGCACACTTCTGACCAAAATTAATACATTAATACCCCTTTACAGGGGTACAAAACATGAAGTGGTGCGGTTTTAATTACCACCAATGTAGTTAGTTTAACTATTTGCTTATTTTATCTTTTCCCCTTTGAATGGCAGCCTTCTATACATCTGATAGGTCCGTTACAAGGTAAACAAATTATAATGTTCCTGCTCCGATCTTTTGCCCCAACGACTGTCCATTGAGAACTTGTTAGTGTAAGCTTTTGCACAATATTAGTAAAAGAATATTAATTTTTAATATAATGATACTGTACTCTATGAATAATTCCAGCCGAATGCAAATGCTTTATTCCACAAAGCATTTGATAAAGCAAATACGACATCCTATCATGATCCAAGTCCATTTGAATTACTTGACACAGATTGGCATCCATTAGCTCCATTACGAGGTACACATCCTGAAATTCTTCCAAATTCCGTTGAGGGGTAAAGGCATTAAGTAACCCAATTATCTTATAGATAAAAGATTAAAGATTAATTAATTATCTTTTTGTAAGGTTTAAATAGTTACATTTTTGTGATTGACGAGTTTCATAAGCTTAAATTCCCTATAAGCTCGTTTCGCATGAGTTACATTTTGGAATGGTCGGGATAGCTTTTTAATTGCAACGTTTTGTTCTGTTACGGTATCATAAGCAGCGCTGTAGGACAACAAATATTAATTATTTTTATTGTAGTTACTGTAATTAGCTATTTTTCCATATTTGTTGCTGCTTACCACACTATACCTTGTGCACCAGACCCAATTGGCCTTAAGTTTATGTACCGACCAAGAATAGTAAAATTGGTATCTCCTACTTCAACGGTATAATGTTGATGTTGAACAGCCATTTTTTGTTCCGTTATATTCGCCGATATTAAAATTTAGTAAACATGTCTTCTAAAAAAAAAAATATTTTTCATTAAACATTTTATGAAACATGAAACAAGTAAAACTTCATTGCTTATATGAGCACAAATATGTACAATGAAGTAGGTCGTCTTGCCGACCTCGGTATACCATGCATCAGGTGAAATTCTTTTTAAATTCTTTATACATGTCTCATGGCAAATGCTATTTCGTTCACTCTTACAAACACACGAGCACTCTAGTGCCGCCGATCGACTACGGACACCTTTGCCCTTAGGGACAGATTTTTATACCATGCACCCATAGGGTAACATGGCGAATTAAAATCGCAGAAATGTATGTAATAGGAAGAGGGAAGCTTTTTCTACCGCATTAAGTATATATATTCTTGATCAGCATCAACACTCTAGCCATGTCCGTCTGTCCGTATGAACCTAGATCTTGGAGAATAGAGCCACCAAATTTGGTAAGTATTTTTGTGTAGTATGTAAAGTTTATTTCCAATGTTTGCCACGCCCACTTCCACGCACGCAGCGGCCAACAGCCAAACTCAGCTATTATGCCTTACTTGGTATAAAATTTTTATACTAATAATTTGGCTATTTTGAGTTCGATTTTCATCAAATTTGGTACTTTATTGGATAAACAAATGACAGATTTTAGTGTGTAAAATTTAATTGTTTAAATTTGATATCCTTAGCTATAATAGTTTTTGAGAAAATCAATAATAACGGAAAACAGATGGCCCTTGTTGAAAAAGCAAAAATTATCGCATTGGCTGAACAAAATGTGTCCCATCGTGAAATAGCGCTTAAAACTCATTTCAATAAAAGTTCAATTCGACACTTTTTGAAAAAATATCGCGAGACGGACAATTTGGAAAGGAAGAAAGAATCTGGGACGAAAAATTGCTCAAATGATCGGGAGAACCGTGCTATTATGCGAACAAGCCTCCAAGATCGTTTCAAAAATGCTGTACAAATCGCTTCTGACGTGCAGCAACAATTTGCAAAAGAAATCAATGACAAGAACACCAGCTAAAACATTCATTCTCACCCAGAAAAGGCAACTCGCTTAAATTGGCCTATAACTAAAGAAAATTGGGGTCGATTTTCGAGTCTAAATTTAATCTTACTGGACCCGAAGGCTGCGTTACCTCTGTGAAGCATTTACCTTATATAATGATATAAGGATGCATTTAAAAATACAAGACAGAATCGCTTATTATGCTTCAAGGGATGGTTAATGCTGAAAAGTACAAAGAAATTATCCTCAGTGGACTTGTGCCCAGCTTGGAGTCATTAACAGAGAGAGAAAGGGAACCCATATTCCAGGACAATTCTTCTCTTTGTTATCGGTTTTTAAAGATTTAAAGACATTTATGGCTATAGCTTTTTCTGAAACTTGTCTTAACTCCTCTGTTTTGGATAACGACATTTTTCCTAATAACTTTATTTCTTATAGACTTAGCGGACGTTGACGATAAATGGCCCTTACGATACCAGGATAAAGCCTATTACGAGCGAGCCCAAACAGATAGCTGCCGACCGAGGGGTGGCACAGCCCACGGCATGAATCGCCTGGGCAAATACACAATATAAAGAACCGACAAACAAATAATATTATAGCTATCTATGAACTAAATAAGAAAGGATCGATGTTTTAAGTATAGTACTAGAAGACTCTGAGATTACAGGGAATAGAAGGTTGTAATCAGAGCAGAGGACCCTAAAAGTTTCATGCATGGCATATATAGACCGACAGATTAACCTGAGCCAATAACTCAGGCGAGTCAATATCACCATTTAGGAACTTGTTTATGCACAACATAACACCAAACATAATTCTACGGTTAAGTAAGGAAGGAAGGTTAATCAAAAGAAGTCTACTAGAATACCAAGTTAAATTGACATTGCGATCCCAGCTTAAGCCACGAAGAGCAAAAGCAAGAACTGCTTTTGAACGGATTCAAGTGTAGTCTGGTGCGACTCATATTGACCAAATGCAAGCCCGATACTCTAAAATAGGACGGACAAGCGAAGTAAAAAGAACTTTAGTTTAGGAGAGTTACGATTAAAAGCAGGGACCGTAATCATTATAAGTTATATTAAAAAACTTATTTGATAATCATTACATTTCGATTTTTTTCAATTTTCTTCAAAAAAGATCATTAATTTTGAGTAATTTAATAAGAATTATCCATAAAAATCTTTTTTGATCAAAAAAAATAAAAATCAAAAATAATGATTAAAAATGATTTTTATTTTTTTCGCTCAAAATAAAACTCACTTTTGAAAAACGGCTTCTATGTTAAATATTTTCAAAATATTTTTGCACATCCTTAAAAAGGAGTTCCAGGACTACCACTCCATAAAATTTTTTAACATGGAAGCCGTTTTTCAAAAGTGAGTTTTATTTTGAGCGAAAAAATAAAAATCATCAGCTTTAGCTTTTGACAAATGTATAAAAAATGAAAACAGTAATAAAATTGGTATTAATACTAATGCAAAAAAAATAAAAATTTTATGGAGTGGTAGTCCTTGAACTCCTTCTTAAGGATGTGCAAAAATATTTTGAAAATATTTAACATGGAAGCCGTTTTTCAAAAGTGAGTTTTATTTTGAGCGAAAAAAATAAAAATCATTTTTAATCATTATTTTTGATTTTTATTTTTTTTGTTCAAAAAAGATTTTTATGGATAATTCTTATTAAATTACTCAAAATTAATGATCTTTATTGAAGAAAATTGAAAAAATTGAATTTTTAAAAATCTTTCCAAAAGTGCATAGATGGTATCGAATTAAATATATTGGTGTAATCTATTCTTTTCTAAGTCCTCTATAAGTAAATGATTTTTTCATTTAAAAAAAAAAAAAAATCATTATTTACGGTCCCTGATTAAAAGTAATTACCTTACATTTGGTAGTGTTAAGATTAAACTGGCACCAGGATTGAAAGTTTTTAAGATCAGCTTGTAGCCGTTTAAATGAATCTGTTTCTTTATAAGTGAGACAACGCTTGATATCGTCAGCATACATAAACACACGCGAATGAAAAATGAATGATGGAAAATCGTTAATAAAAAGTGTGAAAAGCAGAGGGCCAAGATGACTGCCTCGATGTCATAAGAATGGAATTGAAGTAAGAAGACTAAAAAAGTACCTTCTGTTTTCTATTTGTTAAATATTCTCGAACCAAACAAGGAAAAGAGGTGGAAACCAATGTCGTTCAGTTTAGAAAGTAATAGGGTATAATTAACAGAATCTATGGCTTTGCTGAAGTCAGTGTATATGACATCAATTTCTGGTCAAGGAGGTAAATTCTAAAAGGTTAGTGGTCGTAGATCTTCGTTTCACAAACCCATGTTGGGATGGCGAAATAATTGAGCTGCAAAAGTGTTGCAATTGCGAAGTTATGATTTTCTCAAAAGCTTTCGGAATAGCAGACAATTTCGAGATACGGGATTAAAAATGCAATTAGCCTTTTTTAAATGATAAGGATACGGACTTGCTCGATATTCCGTTGAGGAATAAGTTGTTTTGAAAAAACTCGCAAACATATCGGCAATTGCCTGATCAGTGCTCGCTTTTTAGACCCTTGCAGAGGGTATTATAAAATTGGTCAGATGTTTGTAACGCACAGAAGGAGACGTTTCCGACCCTATAAAGTATATATATTCTTGATCAGCATGAGAAGCTGAGTTGATATAGCCATGTCCGTCTGTCCATCTGTCCGTCCGTCTGTGCGTATGCGTTTTACTCAGCCATCTTACGAGCTATCGGGATGAAATTTTTTTGGGGGCTTTTTATTACCTGGGAAAAATAAAGTATGAAAATTGGCAGAATCGGACCACTATATCATCTAGCTCTGGAGGAAACATTTTTGCAAAAATTGGAGTATCCCCATGAAATTTACCAATATGCTAGTATTATATAAAAAATCTCAGATCCCAAAATTTGAATCTGATCGGATAAATAGAACACAAGTTACAGCCGCTATAAATCGGTTCGGCTTGCTGCCTACTAGGTCATCATCAAATCAACAGAGCACACGCATGCACACATACAGACGCAACGCTACATAAACTATATGTGTATGCGTGCGAATCGCGGCATGCGTGTAAAAGAGGATGGGGAAGAAGAAGAAATTGAAATGATACTCGTAAGGTTCTGTGCATTAATGAATTGAGATACAGAAAAATAGTTTGGAACATGTAAAAATATTATGGCCATGGACTGCAAGGGTATATAAACTCCTTTAGTTAAAAGCTTCGGACATTTAGCCATTTTTATGCCAAATTTGGTATGTAGACTCGTGTCATATGTACGCTTATCGAGTTTATTTCCAATGTTTGCCACGCCCACTTCCACGCACGCAGCGGCCAACAGCCAAACTCAGCTATTATGCCTTACTTGGTATAAAATTTTTATACTAATAATTTGGCTATTTTGAGTTCGATTTTCATCAAATTTGGTACTTTATTGGATAAACAAATGACAGATTTTAGTGTGTAAAATTTAATTGTTTAAATTTGATATCCTTAGCTATAATAGTTTTTGAGAAAATCAATAATAACGGAAAACAGATGGCCCTTGTTGAAAAAGCAAAAATTATCGCATTGGCTGAACAAAATGTGTCCCATCGTGAAATAGCGCTTAAAACTCATTTCAATAAAAGTTCAATTCGACACTTTTTGAAAAAATATCGCGAGACGGACAATTTGGAAAGGAAGAAAGAATCTGGGACGAAAAATTGCTCAAATGATCGGGAGAACCGTGTTATTATGCGAACAAGCCTCCAAGATCGTTTCAAAATGCTGTACAAATCGCTTCTGACGTGCAGCAACAATTTGCAAAAGAAATCAATGACAAGAACACCAGCTAAAACATTCATTCTCACCCAGAAAAGGCAACTCGCTTAAATTGGCCTATAACTAAAGAAAATTGGGGTCGATTTTCGAGTCTAAATTTAATCTTACTGGACCCGAAGGCTGCGTTACCTCTGTGAAGCATTTACCTTATATAATGATATAAGGATGCATTTAAAAATACAAGACAGAATCGCTTATTATGCTTCAAGGGATGGTTAATGCTGAAAAGTACAAAGAAATTATCCTCAGTGGACTTGTGCCCAGCTTGGAGTCATTAACAGAGAGAGAAAAGGAACCCATATTCCAGGACAATTCTTCTCTTTGTTATCGGTTTTTAAAGATTTAAAGACATTTATGGCTATAGCTTTTTCTGAAACTTGTCTTAACTCCTCTGTTTTGGATAACGACATTTTTCCTAATAACTTTATTTCTTATAGACTTAGCGGACGTTGACGATAAATGGCCCTTACGATACCAGGATAAAGCCTATTACGAGCGAGCCCAAACAGATAGCTGCCGACCGAGGGGTGGCACAGCCCACGGCATGAATCGCCTGGGCAAATACACAATATAAAGAACCGACAAACAAATAATATTATAGCTATCTATGAACTAAATAAGAAAGGATCGATGTTTTAAGTATAGTACTAGAAGACTCTGAGATTACAGGGAATAGAAGGTTGTAATCAGAGCAGAGGACCCTAAAAGTTTCATGCATGGCATATATAGACCGACAGATTAACCTGAGCCAATAACTCAGGCGAGTCAATATCACCATTTAGGAACTTGTTTATGCACAACATAACACCAAGCATAATTCTACGGTTAAGTAAGGAAGGAAGGTTAATCAAAAGAAGTCTACTAGAATACCAAGTTAAATTGACATTGCGATCCCAGCTTAAGCCACGAAGAGCAAAAGCAAGAACTGCTTTTGAACGGATTCAAGTGTAGTCTGGTGCGACTCATATTGACCAAATGCAAGCCCGATACTCTAAAATAGGACGGACAAGCGAAGTAAAAAGAACTTTAGTTTAGGAGAGTTACGATTAAAAGCAGGGACCGTAATCATTATAAGTTATATTAAAAAACTTATTTGATAATCATTACATTTCGATTTTTTTCAATTTTCTTCAAAAAAGATCATTAATTTTGAGTAATTTAATAAGAATTATCCATAAAAATCTTTTTTGATCAAAAAAAATAAAAATCAAAAATAATGATTAAAAATGATTTTTATTTTTTTCGCTCAAAATAAAACTCACTTTTGAAAAACGGCTTCTATGTTAAATATTTTCAAAATATTTTTGCACATCCTTAAGAAGGAGTTCAAGGACTACCACTCCATAAAATTTTTATTTTTTTTGCATTAGTATTAATACCAATTTTATTACTGTTTTCATTTTTTATACATTTGTCAAAAGCTAAAGCTGATGATTTTTATTTTTTCGCTCAAAATAAAACTCACTTTTGAAAAACGGCTTCCATGTTAAAAAATTTTATGGAGTGGTAGTCCTGGAACTCCTTTTTAAGGATGTGCAAAAATATTTTGAAAATATTTAACATAGAAGCCGTTTTTCAAAAGTGAGTTTTATTTTGAGCGAAAAAAATAAAAATCATTTTTAATCATTTTTTTTGATTTTTATTTTTTTTGTTCAAAAAAGATTTTTATGGATAATTCTTATTAAATTACTCAAAATTAATGATCTTTATTGAAGAAAATTGAAAAAATTGAATTTTTAAAAATCTTTCCAAAAGTGCATAGATGGTATCGAATTAAATATATTGGTGTAATCTATTCTTTTCTAAGTCCTCTATAAGTAAATGATTTTTTCATTTAAAAAAAAAAAAAAATCATTATTTACGGTCCCTGATTAAAAGTAATTACCTTACATTTGGTAGTGTTAAGATTAAACTGGCACCAGGATTGAAAGTTTTTAAGATCAGCTTGTAGCCGTTTAAATGAATCTGTTTCTTTATAAGTGAGACAACGCTTGATATCGTCAGCATACATAAACACACGCGAATGAAAAATGAATGATGGAAAATCGTTAATAAAAAGTGTGAAAAGCAGAGGGCCAAGATGACTGCCTCGATGTCATAAGAATGGAATTGAAGTAAGAAGACTAAAAAAGTACCTTCTGTTTTCTATTTGTTAAATATTCTCGAACCAAACAAGGAAAAGAGGTGGAAACCAATGTCGTTCAGTTTAGAAAGTAATAGGGTATAATTAACAGAATCTATGGCTTTGCTGAAGTCAGTGTATATGACATCAATTTCTGGTCAAGGAGGTAAATTCTAAAAGGTTAGTGGTCGTAGATCTTCGTTTCACAAACCCATGTTGGGATGGCGAAATAATTGAGCTGCAAAAGTGTTGCAATTGCGAAGTTATGATTTTCTCAAAAGCTTTCGGAATAGCAGACAATTTCGAGATACGGGATTGAAAATGCAATTAGCCTTTTTTAAATGATAAGGATACGGACTTGCTCGATATTCCGTTGAGGAATAAGTTGTTTTGAAAAAACTCGCAAACATATCGGCAATTGCCTGATCAGTGCTCGCTTTTTAGACCCTTGCAGAGGGTATTATAAAATTGGTCAGATGTTTGTAACGCACAGAAGGAGACGTTTCCGACCCTATAAAGTATATATATTCTTGATCAGCATGAGAAGCTGAGTTGATATAGCCATGTCCGTCTGTCCATCTGTCCGTCCGTCTGTGCGTATGCGTTTTACTCAGCCATCTTACGAGCTATCGGGATGAAATTTTTTTGGGGGCTTTTTATTACCTGGGAAAAATAAAGTATGAAAATTGGCAGAATCGGACCACTATATCATCTAGCTCTGGAGGAAACATTTTTGCAAAAATTGGAGTATCCCCATGAAATTTACCAATATGCTAGTATTATATAAAAAATCTCAGATCCCAAAATTTGAATCTGATCGGATAAATAGAACACAAGTTACAGCCGCTATAAATCGGTTCGGCTTGCTGCCTACTAGGTCATCATCAAATCAACAGAGCACACGCATGCACACATACAGACGCAACGCTACATAAACTATATGTGTATGCGTGCGAATCGCGGCATGCGTGTAAAAGAGGATGGGGAAGAAGAAGAAATTGAAATGATACTCGTAAGGTTCTGTGCATTAATGAATTGAGATACAGAAAAATAGTTTGGAACATGTAAAAATATTATGGCCATGGACTGCAAGGGTATATAAACTCCTTTAGTTAAAAGCTTCGGACATTTAGCCATTTTTATGCCAAATTTGGTATGTAGACTCGTGTCATATGTACGCTTATCGAGTTTATTTCCAATGTTTGCCACGCCCACTTCCACGCACGCAGCGGCCAACAGCCAAACTCAGCTATTATGCCTTACTTGGTATAAAATTTTTATACTAATAATTTGGCTATTTTGAGTTCGATTTTCATCAAATTTGGTACTTTATTGGATAAACAAATGACAGATTTTAGTGTGTAAAATTTAATTGTTTAAATTTGATATCCTTAGCTATAATAGTTTTTGAGAAAATCAATAATAACGGAAAACAGATGGCCCTTGTTGAAAAAGCAAAAATTATCGCATTGGCTGAACAAAATGTGTCCCATCGTGAAATAGCGCTTAAAACTCATTTCAATAAAAGTTCAATTCGACACTTTTTGAAAAAATATCGCGAGACGGACAATTTGGAAAGGAAGAAAGAATCTGGGACGAAAAATTGCTCAAATGATCGGGAGAACCGTGCTATTATGCGAACAAGCCTCCAAGATCGTTTCAAAAATGCTGTACAAATCGCTTCTGACGTGCAGCAACAATTTGCAAAAGAAATCAATGACAAGAACACCAGCTAAAACATTCATTCTCACCCAGAAAAGGCAACTCGCTTAAATTGGCCTATAACTAAAGAAAATTGGGGTCGATTTTCGAGTCTAAATTTAATCTTACTGGACCCGAAGGCTGCGTTACCTCTGTGAAGCATTTACCTTATATAATGATATAAGGATGCATTTAAAAATACAAGACAGAATCGCTTATTATGCTTCAAGGGATGGTTAATGCTGAAAAGTACAAAGAAATTATCCTCAGTGGACTTGTGCCCAGCTTGGAGTCATTAACAGAGAGAGAAAGGGAACCCATATTCCAGGACAATTCTTCTCTTTGTTATCGGTTTTTAAAGATTTAAAGACATTTATGGCTATAGCTTTTTCTGAAACTTGTCTTAACTCCTCTGTTTTGGATAACGACATTTTTCCTAATAACTTTATTTCTTATAGACTTAGCGGACGTTGACGATAAATGGCCCTTACGATACCAGGATAAAGCCTATTACGAGCGAGCCCAAACAGATAGCTGCCGACCGAGGGGTGGCACAGCCCACGGCATGAATCGCCTGGGCAAATACACAATATAAAGAACCGACAAACAAATAATATTATAGCTATCTATGAACTAAATAAGAAAGGATCGATGTTTTAAGTATAGTACTAGAAGACTCTGAGATTACAGGGAATAGAAGGTTGTAATCAGAGCAGAGGACCCTAAAAGTTTCATGCATGGCATATATAGACCGACAGATTAACCTGAGCCAATAACTCAGGCGAGTCAATATCACCATTTAGGAACTTGTTTATGCACAACATAACACCAAGCATAATTCTACGGTTAAGTAAGGAAGGAAGGTTAATCAAAAGAAGTCTACTAGAATACCAAGTTAAATTGACATTGCGATCCCAGCTTAAGCCACGAAGAGCAAAAGCAAGAACTGCTTTTGAACGGATTCAAGTGTAGTCTGGTGCGACTCATATTGACCAAATGCAAGCCCGATACTCTAAAATAGGACGGACAAGCGAAGTAAAAAGAACTTTAGTTTAGGAGAGTTACGATTAAAAGCAGGGACCGTAATCATTATAAGTTATATTAAAAAACTTATTTGATAATCATTACATTTCGATTTTTTTAAATTTTCTTCAAAAAAGATCATTAATTTTGAGTAATTTAACAAGAATTATCCATAAAAATCTTTTTTGAACAAAAAAAATAAAAATCAAAAATAATGATTAAAAATGATTTTTATTTTTTTCGCTCAAAATAAAACTCACTTTTGAAAAACGGCTTCTATGTTAAATATTTTCAAAATATTTTTGCACATCCTTAAAAAGGAGTTCCAGGACTACCACTCCATAAAATTTTTTAACATGGAAGCCGTTTTTCAAAAGTGAGTTTTATTTTGAGCGAAAAAATAAAAATCATCAGCTTTAGCTTTTGACAAATGTATAAAAAATGAAAACAGTAATAAAATTGGTATTAATACTAATGCAAAAAAAATAAAAATTTTATGGAGTGGTAGTCCTTGAACTCCTTCTTAAGGATGTGCAAAAATATTTTAAAAATATTTAACATGGAAGCCGTTTTTCAAAAGTGAGTTTTATTTTGAGCGAAAAAAATAAAAATCATTTTTAATCATTTTTTTTGATTTTTATTTTTTTTGTTCAAAAAAGATTTTTATGGATAATTCTTATTAAATTACTCAAAATTAATGATCTTTATTGAAGAAAATTGAAAAAATTGAATTTTTAAAAATCTTTCCAAAAGTGCATAGATGGTATCGAATTAAATATATTGGTGTAATCTATTCTTTTCTAAGTCCTCTATAAGTAAATGATTTTTTCATTTAAAAAAAAAAAAAATCATTATTTACGGTCCCTGATTAAAAGTAATTACCTTACATTTGGTAGTGTTAAGATTAAACTGGCACCAGGATTGAAAGTTTTTAAGATCAGCTTGTAGCCGTTTAAATGAATCTGTTTCTTTATAAGTGAGACAACGCTTGATATCGTCAGCATACATAAACACACGCGAATGAAAAATGAATGATGGAAAATAACGGAATTATTAACGATAAAAAGTGTGAAAAGCAGAGGGCCAAGATGACTGCCTCGATGTCATAAGAATGGAATTGAAGTAAGAAGACTAAAAAAGTACCTTCTGTTTTCTATTTGTTAAATATTCTCGAACCAAACAAGGAAAAGAGGTGGAAACCAATGTCGTTCAGTTTAGAAAGTAATAGGGTATAATTAACAGAATCTATGGCTTTGCTGAAGTCAGTGTATATGACATCAATTTCTGGTCAAGGAGGTAAATTCTAAAAGGTTAGTGGTCGTAGATCTTCGTTTCACAAACCCATGTTGGGATGGCGAAATAATTGAGCTGCAAAAGTGTTGCAATTGCGAAGTTATGATTTTCTCAAAAGCTTTCGGAATAGCAGACAATTTCGAGATACGGGATTGAAAATGCAATTAGCCTTTTTTAAATGATAAGGATACGGACTTGCTCGATATTCCGTTGAGGAATAAGTTGTTTTGAAAAAACTCGCAAACATATCGGCAATTGCCTGATCAGTGCTCGCTTTTTAGACCCTTGCAGAGGGTATTATAAAATTGGTCAGATGTTTGTAACGCACAGAAGGAGACGTTTCCGACCCTATAAAGTATATATATTCTTGATCAGCATGAGAAGCTGAGTTGATATAGCCATGTCCGTCTGTCCATCTGTCCGTCCGTCTGTGCGTATGCGTTTTACTCAGCCATCTTACGAGCTATCGGGATGAAATTTTTTTGGGGGCTTTTTATTACCTGGGAAAAATAAAGTATGAAAATTGGCAGAATCGGACCACTATATCATCTAGCTCTGGAGGAAACATTTTTGCAAAAATTGGAGTATCCCCATGAAATTTACCAATATGCTAGTATTATATAAAAAATCTCAGATCCCAAAATTTGAATCTGATCGGATAAATAGAACACAAGTTACAGCCGCTATAAATCGGTTCGGCTTGCTGCCTACTAGGTCATCATCAAATCAACAGAGCACACGCATGCACACATACAGACGCAACGCTACATAAACTATATGTGTATGCGTGCGAATCGCGGCATGCGTGTAAAAGAGGATGGGGAAGAAGAAGAAATTGAAATGATACTCGTAAGGTTCTGTGCATTAATGAATTGAGATACAGAAAAATAGTTTGGAACATGTAAAAATATTATGGCCATGGACTGCAAGGGTATATAAACTCCTTTAGTTAAAAGCTTCGGACATTTAGCCATTTTTATGCAGAGGAATAATATACGATTCCTTCCAAAACAAAAACAATTTTAAATTGGGTTTACATAAAGCATTTGCACACAACCTGAGTACACATCCAGGTATACCATCTGGCCCTGGAGAATAAACAGGTTTAACAAGTTTAAGTTTGCTAAGAAGAAAACTTTCATCAATTACTGCGTTTTTTCAACTCAATTTATTGCATCTGTTTGTTATAATAGTGGTATGCTTATAAAATATAATTACTTTAGAGTTCAGGGCTAATGACCTTTTTTGCTATGTTACATGTTGGGTATATTATTATTATTTAGTGTTATTATTACATCATATTAGGGGAAAACTTTGCAAAAAAAAACCCCCCCGGACCTACTTAAGATAAAACTTATTTCTACTTATCTCTATATCTACATTATTAATTCATTTATGTGGGAATAGGTTGAGTATCTACATCTATCATTATAGTTACTTGTCAGCTTGTCTCTCTGTAACTTTCTCTGCTTGCGCTTTGAGGTGAAGGTTGAATATCATTTTTATACCATACACCCATAGGGTGAAATGGTATATTAAAGTCGCCAAAATGTATGTAACAGGCAGAAGGAAGCTTTTCCGACCTCATAAAGTATATATATTCTTGATCAGCATCAACAGCCGAGACGATCTAGCCATGTCCGTCTGTATGAACACCTAGATCTCGGAGACTATAAGAGCTAGAGCCACCAAATTTGGTATGTAGACTCGTGTCATATGTACGCTTATCGAGTTTGTTTCAAATGTTTGCCACGCCCCCTACCGCCCCCGCAAATGATATAAAACCGATTTTCTTAAACACCATAGCAACTAGAGACACAAAATTTGGTATGCGTATTTGCTTAGTAAACGCGCACATTTTGTATTTATAAAAATTTTGCCACGCCCCCTACCGCCCCCGCAAATCAAATAAAACCGATTTTCTCAAAACCTATTTTAGCTAGAGACACCATAGTTGGTATAAATATTTGCTTAGTAATTGTGCACAGTTTTTATGTGTAAAGATTTTGCCACGCCCCGTAATTTTCTACCTTGTGCAATCAAATTTAGCACACTTAAATTTGATACTAATATCAAGCAAAATACCAAATTTGATCAAAATCGGAATAAAAATAGTCAAGTTATGCTTATAAACGTTTTTCCATATGGCCGGAAGTGGCCGTTGGCTGGTGGGGGCGCTAGGGTGCTCGAATGCTTGAGTGAGCGAAATACTAAGATATGCTTCTAAAAAGCATGCAAACAGATTTTTTTTAAAATACGAAAATGCATTGGTTATTATAAATTTAAAATATTTGTTTTACTGGTGTATGGTATATCCAAGTCGGCGAGACGACTTACTTACTTCATTAATAGCTTGTTTTGGGCTATTTGCAATTTTTTAGTATGCTCCGTAATATGGAATATGGACCTGAATAAGTATAATTCAAAACTATCGGGTTGTTAGGAAGATACTTTATTGCTCTTTTATTGGTGAAATATATCGCTTGCGTATTTTTGGAGTTGACCTGGATTTTCCAACTTGTTCGAGAGCATTGGACAGTGTCAAAAGCTTCAGGTAGATTGTGAGTAATTTCATTAGGTAACAGACCTGTACTGATAATTGCTGTGTCGTCAGCAAAAATGGAGGCAATGCAACCATTGAGATTTGGAAAGTCGGAAGTATAAATATCATATAGCAGAGGGAAAAGGCAGGACCCTTGGTGGCAACCTGCAGGGATATTTAATGGGGTAGAGTGTGCGAATCCTAAGTAGATTAGAAAGCTTAGAAAGCTGGGCTGACATTTTATAAATGAGTCCGTTGTGCCATACAGAGTCGAACGCTGATTTAATGTCCATAAGTAACATACCAGCAGAATTTTTCCTATTAAAAGTTTGTTTTACAATCTTTTTGATCCGTACCAGCGGATCAAAGGAAGAAATCTTCCCCTTAAGGATTGTTTCTAATATTTTGCTGACTGAGGATAAGAGACTAATAGGTCGGTATCCTGTGATAGAGACTCTGGAGGTTCATTGGCTTTCTAATTGCGACAACTTTAGATATTTTCCAAACTGCATGCGATGAGAATGCTGTTTAGAAAACGAATACCACTGCTGGGTAGAGCTTTGAGACATAGGTTGTTGATATTATCCAGTCCTGGGGCTTTTTTTTTTTTTTTTAATTTTTAATAATATCCAGGATGGCTCTACAGTTAGTGAAGAAGCATTCGTTAGGGTTTGAATCTAAAGTATTTAGTAGATCTACGTAGCTCTGGACCTCATGTTCTGTATCAGGAAAACTTAGACCAGTCGTACTAGAATAATTCGCCAACAATTATTGAGACTCTGCTAGAGCTTTGCATTTTTCTTCAGGAGTCGAACAATGTACTGATCCAACGACAAGAGTAGGGATGCTAGAACGCTTTTTTCTTATTATTTTAGACACTTTCCAAAAAGAAGAAGAGCCCTTTTCTAAATTAGACAAGAAGACGTTCCAAGACCTGTTACGATGAATGAATTTGTGTTTTCTAGGTCTCGCGAAATTTCCTCTTTTAAAATAACAGTACCAAATGAGTATTTCTCAGCTATGGTAGACTCCAATTTTTGCGCAGACGGCTTAGTTCATTTATATCCTGCTCAAAAAACTAATACCTTCTAGCCTTTGCATTCATTATCAAAACGTAAGAGGACTTCTTAGCAAGCTATCGAAACTGTACTGTGACAGCGAAACCTTTTCGGCTGACATTTTAGCTTTTTCTAAAACTTGGCTCAACTCCTCTGTTTTGGATAACGAAATTCTTTCTAATAACTTTATTTCTTATTGGCTTGATCGTGTTGGTCGTCGTGGCGGTGTAGTACGCATTGCTGTCAACTCGAATCTGTGTTCAAGTGTTGTGCCGATTGATTTGCCCTTAGGAGTTGAGTTTATTTGCGTCGAAGTTACATGTTCCAACTTTAGCTTATATATTTCTTGTTCGTATATTCCTCCAGCTTCAGATATCATGACCTACATGCACCATGCTGATGCTTTGCAAACTATTTTTAGTCGTCTTAAAGATCGTGATTGTGATCCTCATAGTCTTAGGTGATTTTAACTTGCCTAATATTTCTTGGCTGGTTGACGATAATCTATCTTTTTTAACTCCTTCATCTCAACATATTTTTCTTGATAGCCTACTTGAATGTCCGCTATATCAGTTGAATTCTTTCCTTAACTTTTTAAAAAGAATCCTCGATCTTGTTTTTTTCTCGGATCCCACTGTTAGTTCTGTATCTCAAACACAGCCCCTTGTGAAGCCTGAAGATCCTTATCACCCTACCATTAAAGTTATTATTTCTTACAATTCCGTTTCCAATTCATTTAGTAACATATCTGTTGTTCGACGTAGATGTTTTCGTAACACAAATTTCAATCTTCTTAACGACCGTATTTCCTCTTTTGATTGGTCATTTCTATTTGAGTGCTATGATATAGATTGTGGAGTGAATTTTTTCTACTCTGCACTTAACTCTCTAATTGATAAATGCGTTCCTTATGTGAATGTCTCTACCGTCTCCAGTGCGCCTGTCTAGTTCACTCGTAGGCTGTCTAATCTCCGTAACATTAAATCGAGATTTAAAAGGTTTAAAAAACTCTAGCTTATCATCTATTAAGTCTTCCTTCGTACCCGGGCCTGATAATAACTAGTTGCATCCTTAAAATGTGTTCGATTTAAACTTTATATCGGTTCCCTCCCCTTCAACACCTATCCAGATCCACTATTTCTCCTTGTCAGCATGGCTTCATGAAAGGTCGTTCGGCGCTTACCAACCTTTTAGAATTGACTACCCTTGTACACCATGGTTTCCGTAAAAAGTGTCAAACTGATGTTATTTATACCGACTTTAGTAAGGCTTTCGATACGGTTGATCATTCTATGCTTCTTACGAAACTTAATATTATGGGCTTTTCCCCGAAACTGTTGGCTTGGTTAAAATCGTAACTTATTGGCAAAACCCAAAAGGTGTCTTTTCGTTCCTCAATATCTAAAACAGTTCGAGTTACCTCAGGTGTCCCATAAGGCAGTCACCTCGGCCCATTGTTATTTACCCTGTTTATAAATGATTTACCCTTGGCCTTGGTTCACTCACGCGTGCTCATGTTTCCAGATGACGTCAAGATTTGTTATTCCTATAATGATCCTTCTTTCCAACAGTACTTGCAATCAGATCTCGATGCGTTCTGTGATTGGTGCCACGTTAATAAATTACACCTTAATGTCTCAAAGTGCTCTTTTATGTCATTCAGTCGTTTGTCTCCATTCCTGGCTCATTATTCTATTAAGTCTGTTCTGTTAGATGGTGTGCCATCATTCAAAGACTTAGGCATTATGTTTGACCCAAAATCTTCATTTAATATTCATATATGATATTCACCAGCGTAGTATTGAATCGGTTCAGAAGCAATTCCTTAAGTTCGCGTTACGCGGTCTTAATTGGGACCCGAGTCTTCGCCTTCCTTCTTATTAAGACAAACTTCTTCTTATTAATCTTCATACACTTTACAACCGTAGGCTCGTATTTGGCATTCTCTTTCTCTATAAACTAGTCAATGGTGATGTCATTTCTACCAATTTACTAGATACGCTATATTTTTGTGTTCCCTCACGTCGGACCAGAAACTTTTTCCTTATTTACCTTAGTCGATGTCTGACTAACTACTCTCTTCACGAATCTTTTCGTGTTCTTTGCCAATCTTTTAACAACCTTTCTTACCTTATCTCTCCTCATCTGTCTGTCACTTCTCTTCGAGCTATACTTTTCAATCATCTACAACGAAACCGCTAAATACATTCTGGACTTGGACCAGACTTGGATTGCTTGCAACTTATCCCTGACCATACTGGCTGTGAATCGGGGCATAGCTGGCACCTTGTGCAAATAAAACACCTCCACCAGGTCGAGGATGTTTAGTTGTGTATAAAGCTACCAGCAGTTGCTGATGTGGCAGAAATAGTCGTTGTAATTGGCAGGCGAATCGGTTGCCGATTTTTTTTCTTTACAGTATATTCCTTCACTATTATATGATTCGGCCAAAAATCTTCTCGAATATGTTTCGTTGGTGGTATGCCAACGATAGGCCGCGGTCCGTTCACAGCAGCAGTCAACTTGTTCACGGGGCCATCGATACTATTGGAAGTATCGGCAATTTCCATTAGAATGGGTAATTGCTGGGACAAATCGGACACTACAGTTGGGACCGTTTTTGCAGAGATTATTACCAGGTGATACCGGTAATGCCTGACTAACCGCATTCACCACCGGGCTCTTAAACGAAATCAATTGCTGTACATTAGGAGTGGACGGTGCATGAAACCGGTCGGGAACGATAAGAGACGCTGCTGGATCTAGACGTAGAGATGCACCCCAAGGACTTGTCTTTTTACGTTTTGGAGACTCATTCATAAGCGATAGGCTTCTGAACTGAGTCTCCACCGCAATAAACTCAGTTTGGAGTTTGTTAAAATCTGCCCTCAAAGTACTCCAACACAATAATTTCACATAACTTTCATTTAGTAAATAAATATTTTTCGATACCATTCGATGGAATCTTAGGACTAGATTTTTTCAAAATGTTCAATTGTTAATTAGATTTCAGTGACCCAAACGATTCACTTATATTAAGACCAAATAATTTAACTTTTGCATTAAACATTCCAATATTTCACACCTGTGACAATATTGCCACAATACTCCCAGCAAGATCTGAAGTATCGTCATCTTAAATCACGAAGTCGAAAAAAAAAATTTAATTGGGATCTCGATCTATACAGAGAAATATATGGTTTAGAAACCAAATCAATTACAACAAATAATTTCAACAAACAAGAATTAGGATTAAAAGACAAACAGCCAGTATACAAAAAAAATTATGGAATACCACACACTGCTAAGAAGACAAGTCTAATTCAGGATAAAATAGTTGAACCATCAGAGTCCGAATATAATACTGTTACCCAAGAAATAGTTACCAGGTTCTGAGAATAAAAGATGGCGACTATAAATAGACTATCGCCAAATAAACACAAGACTATTGTCCGATAAATTTCTGTTACCAAGAATGTTTGGTAGTTTCCACCAAATAGAATTAAAAAAAGAAGCTCGAAACATTTCGTCATTTTCTACTAGCAATGGTCATCGGGTTATCGGTTATTCACAAAATAACATGCTCAAAAACCTGAATGATCTTTTTGACTTGATATGTAGGAAACGCAATCTCAAACTGAGTCCAGAAAAGTGCTCATTCTTCATGTATGAAGTGACATTCCTAACTCACAAAGAAATATTGGTGTCATCTACCAAATACGATGTCGTTGAAAAATACCTTTTTGCAACTACTACAGACGTTTTATTAAAAACTTCGGACTGATGTCCGATAACACGACTATGTAAGAAAAACGTAGATTGTTTGGCCTGAAGAATGCCAAAAAGGATTTGAGTACCAAAAACAGGCATTAATAGAACCCACACTGCTAGAGTATCCAGATTTTGTGCAAAGAATTTTGTATAATATCAGATGCCAGCAAATATGCATGTGGAGCAGCTTTGACTCAAACTTACGGTCAGACGCAGTTATCAGTAACATGCGCTTCTCTTTCATTCACTAAAGGTGAAAGTAATAAAAGCTCTACTGAACAAGAATTAGCTGCAATATATTGGGCTGTTATACACTTCCTTCCGTACATATATAGCAAACAATATACAGATAATATTCTGATCTGTTTTACACTGCAAAGTACCGTTATCAGCAATGTCTAACACTTGTCCATTACATTGTAACCTCACTTGGTGACTTAACTTATTTGCAACTTCGTTTTTAAGCTTAATTGCCAAATTTAGAGCGAGCAAAATAATAGTAGTGAGGGGCAGAAAGCTGAAAATATGAAAAAAGAAATATAAAAGAAGTACGAGCCTCCGTTTGCATCTGCTGTGTTGATACAGGAAGCGCTTGAAGTGCCAGTGAACAGTGTTTGGACAGTACGGCGAGAGTTAACTGAAAATAACTTGAACGCTCGGAGCCCTCGGAAAGTTCCGATTTTCTCACAGAAGATCATAACAAAACGGATTGAACACTCAAAATTTCACCTAAATTGGTGGACGCAACATACTGTGTCCAGATGAGTCCAAAATTGTGATGATTGGACAAAGGGGATCTAGGCTGTATGTTCGTCGACCGAAAACAAGGACTACAGGCCACCAAGACTATTAAACTTTGCGGATGAAGTGTGTTGGTGTCGGACTATTTTTCCTATTACGGTGTTGGTCCTATATGCTGCATAGAAGGCATCATGGACAAACATGTTTACGTTAAAATTATTTAGGAAGTAATGCTACCATAAGCCGAAGAAGGGATGTCACTTTGTTGGGTGTTTCAACAAGAAAATGACCCGAAACACATGGAAAGTGGAAAAACCTTGTTTCGAAAATGCAGGAGTAGACGTAATGAAGTGGCCCGTACAGTCGCCCGATCTTAACCCTAATGAAACCTTAACAAGGGAGTAGCTGCTGCATAGCCAACCACTAAAATCGGTCTTTGGACTGCTATAGAGCGTACATGAAAGGCCACAACACCAGAAAGGTGCCAGAAACTGGTAGATTCCATGTCGCGTCGTTGCGCAGCCGTACTGAAGAACAATAGACATGCCCCCTAATATTAATAGATTATTATTAAGCTAGTCTGAAATAAAATTTCATATTTTCAAATTATTAGCTCTTCAAAATATGTGTTACTATTATTTTGCTCGCCTCAATTTGGCACCATTGACACAAAATCGTAATTATTTTCGAATAATCAAATTGGAGTGATTGTTTTTGTTTATAATATAATTAACAACAGGCCGAATAATAAATTTGCATACCAAAAAGTCTCCATCTAGCCCCGACAACATAACTTTCTATGCTACAATTAAAGTGGGCGATGCCACTACTTTTTTTTTGCTCGCAGCTGTATGTAATTCCTGATCAGCATGGGAAGCTAAATCGATATAGCCATGAAAGTCTGTCTGTCCGTCTGTTTGTGCGTATGCAATTTACTCTTTACTTTTAATCAGTCTAAAAACTATTATGATGACACTTCGTATTTAAGCTATTTATAACCTGGGTGAGATCAAGTATGTAAATTACAGGATCGGACCACTATTTCATTAAGTAAAATACGAAAAATAGGTGAAGGAGTTGGAGAATCCCTATGAAATTTACTAATGTAATAGTTTTTAATAGAACACAAGGTAAATTCATTGTAAATCGTCTCTGCTCACACAATGACGACAGCTCTGCCGCTGTGTATGCGTGACGATCCATATCTATGTATGTTTGTTTGTCTATATTTACGCATACGAAGGGCTTATAGAGAGGACATAGAAAAGAATCTTGGAACATCTAACACTATTATACGCAAAAGCTGCAAGCTGCACTTGATATTTTCATGTTTGTTTGAAATTGTTAAATAACATAATTCACTAGGAAAAATACGTCATGGAGTAAAAAATTGTTTTCTATACCATGGATATCCTTGATTTTTACTGAATTTTTATATAGGCTCAGCTAGGATGTAATTTTTATAATTCAGTTCATTTTTTGAAAAGTAATGTTAATTGAAAATAAAACAAATACTAATAGGTTGTCACGCCCGCTGTAGCCCTCTAAATACCCCCAGAGTATCCTCTGTAATAATGTTGTGCCAAACATTTTCCAAGGACGAAAATGGTTGCAACTTATTTTGCGGTTTCTGGTCTGGTGCTTTGTATGTCATTTCGTGCCATAAGTGCTCAATAGGTCAGGCGTATTTTTTTTTTTATACCCTTGCAGAGGGTATTATAAAATTGGTCAGATGTTTGTAACGCACAGAAGGAGACGTTTCCGACCCTATAAAGTATATATATTCTTGATCAGCATGAGAAGCTGAGTTGATATAGCCATGTCCGTCTGTCCGTCTGACCGTCCGTCTGTGCGTATGCGTTTTACTCAGCCATCTTAAGAGCTATCGGGATGAAATTTATTTTGGGGGCTTTTTATTACCTGGGAAAAATAAAGTATGAAAATTGGGAGAATAGGACCACTATATCATATAGCTCTGGAGGAAACATTTTTGCAAAAATTGCAAAAATTGGAGTATCGCCATGAAATTTACCAATATGATAGTATTATATATAAATATATATTATATATCCCAAAATTTGAATCTGATCGGATATATAGAACATATATATAGCTGCCTACTACGTCATCATCAAATCAATAGAGCACACGCATGCACACATACAGACGCAAAGCTACATAAACTATGTATATGTGTATGCGTGCGAGTCGCGGCATGCGTGTAAAAGGGGATGGGGAAGAAGAACAAATTGAAATGATATTTGAAAGGTTCTGTGCATTAATGAATTGAGATACAGAAAAAGAGTTTGGAACATGTAAAAATATTATGGCCATGGACTGCAAGGGTATATAAACTTCGGCACAGCCGATGTTAGCTTCTTTGATATTTTTTTTTGTAATTTCGTGTTTGGTAAAGGGGACAGAATCATAGTGCAGAGTCGTCTTGGAAAATTGCATCCGAACTCTACGACAAATGCTTTTCTATTGCCGGAACCTTAAACTTTTTTAGCACTTGCCCATATTTTTCTCCAGAAAATTTCTTTGATATAACGCATCATATATGTATTACCATTCGGGTATAGATTTAAAATCAGTAAAATTTTAAGACAGGGACAGCTCACAATGGGGCCTTTTGGCATTCTACATTGCAGAAATCATCCATGTTTCAAAATGAATGTTTGCCTAGAGTGCTAGGTGTCCGTGGTGCTATAATATTCAAGGTCAAAGTCAGAAAATACGTTTTTTCTTTAAAAATGGAGTGAAACCAGTTTATTTTCTCAATCACAAACTTAATTTTTTTTATTGTTTTAAACGATATGTAACATTTTTTAAAAAATAAAATGTTTAAAATTTGTTTTAGATTAATTTTGAAAATTTGTTATTTATGTCTGATTTTCTTAAAAATAATTTTCAATATTTACATGAATATCTAATCTATCTAATATCTATGTTTTTTTTTGCGGATACAATTCAGTCAAAAGTTGAGCAGGTTTTGAAGTACATTAGGCACAATTTACTTTTTCCTTGCAATTTATAAGATTCAAGATTGCCAACCTTTTAATGACCTCTTGACTAACACCTGTTATTACGGGGTTTTATATGGTTGTGCTAAATAAAAAAAAATCGATTTTTATACCCTTGCAAAAAGGGTATATTAATTTTGGTCAGAAGTGTGCAACGCATAGAAGGAAGCATCTCCGACCATATAAAGTATATATATTCTTGATCAGGACGACGAGACGAGTTCAAATAGCCATGTCCGTCCGTCCGTCTGGATCAACGCAAACTCCTTCTAGACCGTTGGAGCTACAGAGCTGAAATTTTGCATGTAGGATTGTATATACTGCAGGCGTTGCATATCTCGGATTCAGCCGGATCGGACCACTATATCATATAGCTCCCATACAAATGGCAAAGTCACGAACAGTGACTTTCTCAATAACTTCATTATTTTCATAGCTATTGTCATGAAAGTTGGTATTTGTCAGTTTTGTATTGCTATTAATATTTGTGCCAAATTTGATCAAGATCGGGTGACTATATCATATAGCTCCCATACAAACGGCTAAGTAACGAACAGTGACTTTCTCAATAACTTCATTATTTTCATAGCTGTCAGTGACTTTCTCAATAACTTCATTAATTTCATAGCTGTCATATTTGTCAGTTTTGTATTGCTATTAATATTTGTGCCAAATTTGATCAAGATCGGGTGACTATATCATATAGCTCCCATACAAACGGCTAAGTAACGAACAGTGACTTTCTCAATAACTTCATTATTTTCACAGTTGGTATTTTTCAGTTTTGTATTGCTATTAATATTTGTGCCAAATTTGATCAAGATCGGGTGACTATATCATATAGCTCCCATACAAACGGCTAAGTAACGAACAGTGACTTTCTCAATAACTTCATTATTTTCACAGTTGGTATTTTTCAGTTTTGTATTGCTATTAATATTTGTGCCAAATTTGATCAAGATCGGGTGACTATATCATATAGCTCCCATACAAACGGCAAAGTCACGAACAGTGACTTTCTCAATAACTTCATTATTTTCATAGCTATTGTCATAAAAGTTGGTATTTGTCAGTTTTGTGTTCCTATTAATAGTTGTGCCAAATTTGATCAAGATCGGGTGACTATATAGCTCCCATACAAACGGCAAAGTCACAGTTCAAAGAATGGAATACTAGTTTTGGCAAAACTTAGTATTTTGCAAAATGTAGAATTTCTATTTGAGTCTCAAAACCTAACAAATCCGAGACAGGTTTATCAGTCGATTGCCTTCACGTACTATAATACGTCGTTTCTAATTGTTTATAGGAATTCACAATTCCCTATAACAAGATTTCGTAATAAAATTATGAAAGATTTAGATAAAGTTCGAGCTCTTCGAGCAACTTATAATGTGGTAGTAGTAGGGGATTTCAATATTTGCCGATTTTCCAGCACAGATCAGTTGGAAGCCCGTCTTAATGATAGGGGTTTAGTTTCTTTTTTGAATGTACCAACAACCAAACACTCAACTCAAATAGATTGGCTTTGGGGAACCAGTAATTTACCGGAGGCTATAGCTATGACATATGCATCGCCGTATAGCCATCATGATGCAATATTTTTAAAATATAGTTTGTAAACATTAAGTAGATTAATTTAACTATAGAAATATTTTAGTGTGTAAGATATTGTAAAAATACCTCCTCGGGGATTGTGACCTTGTCGTGGTGGGGAGGCTGAGTATGTGAAAACTTTGTGGGGCAAAATTTTACTGTTCAATAAATACTTATCACAGAAACTAGCAGCAATCCAATTTTGTTTTATTTCTTACTACAATTTAGTTAAAGATATTTGATATGTGTAAAGAAAATATAAATTTCAGCAACAGTGAATAGTTTTTACAGACCGCATAAAGTTGCAAGGGTATACAAACTTCGGCACGGCCGAAGTTAACCCCGGCCCTCTGGTTTTTATTCTTTTATCTTAAAGTACAGTTTCTGTAGAATGTTATCACAAAGTTTTGTTGCGATCCAATCAATAGAAGCAAAGTTATAGCGACTTCCGTATCGATCCTTCACGCGCGCGTATCGCTTTAATGTTAAAGTGTCGTTGTGGTGACCACGATAACTTAAAAAGTTGTTAACCGAATTCAACATTTTTATTTTATAAATATTAAAATTTTTTATTTTTTTAAATTGTGTTTGATATTGCACTACGCAAAACGTGTGAAAAGTTTTTAATAAAAATATATTTTTTCATGCCTTTAAAAAAATCCAAACTTTCCCCCATTTTCGCGCACCACAACATATATAATCCTTAAAGATGTTATTTTATCATTTTCAAAAAATCTCCTTGAAGTATTTCCATCATTGGTATTTCCGTATCCGTGCTTTGGGCAGTCAACTTTCAGTCCTAGCCTCCGAGAGAATTCAGCTTGTATAATCTCCTACGTACTCTGTATATCCTCCAAAGGTGTATTATAGGTTTTTGTTTCTGCTGACCGAGGAAGTGCGTAAGTTAGCTTCAGAATAAAATACATACTCTTTATTTTGCAATGCAATCCTCACTTGTTGAATCGTCTAAGTCGTGAAATTCTTTTAAGGAGGTGTTTGTAATCTCGTTTAAGACTTTCCCATCAATCATTGTCAGGAAAAAATCAAACTCAACCATAAAAGTTTTCCCACTCTTGGTTTGAAAAACAGCAGGTTTCAGTTGGCTTATTTGATTTTTTATGTCGCCAACAGTTGATTTGATTTATTCCGAGGTCTCCTTTGCATATTTGAAGAACAAAAGCCGACAATAGTGGGTCGCTGACGGTCGAAGATTTATCCAATGTGCAGAACTTTCACTTCTTAGAAGCCATGGACATATTTTTATCAGAAACTAGTTCCGTGTTCTGTTTTTATGATCTGCTGGTAGGCACTTTGTTCCAATGATCCATCACATCCCCATTAGTTGAGCATAGTCAAATTTTCCGGAAGAAGCTCCACCTCTTCATTAGGCATAGTGTAACAAGACGCCTCGCAGTGATATCCATTAAATCCTGGAGTTTTACTTCTACAGATACCTCTGTTATAATTTTATTTACCCGTACTGCTTCTTTTTTGGCAAATCAAATTTTTTTTGTATCCGGGAAGAACGTCGTCTTTATGACTCCTTAAAATTTCGTTTTTTTCCTTCGTCAATCCCAGGACCATAAATATTGAGAACGCCTTTTCCTCAGTGTCCTTAGTGGCAACTAAGTTTGTTCCTTCCTTAATCTTATTTTTTGTAATGCCTTTGTCCTCTCTTGTTTCTTTGTATACTTTAAAGAAAGTGCTTCTGAAAGATGTTCCGTTGTAATGCTTTCCGTAGCACCCTGAAGTTTTCGTTTTTTTGTAAAAGTTTAACAATCTTCTATATCTTTCTGCGGCTTTCCTCTTCCTCGGCTAGTTGATGATTGAACTTCTTCCTTCTCCGAATCTACGAATGTTGTATACTCCTTAAGTCAAACTTCATTTTTTCCACGAAATGGGGCACATTTCAGCTGCTTGAGATCTATTTTCGCCTTAAGTTACAGTATGTATATTTAATATAAGTTCCTTACTAGCGTTTTTAAATGAAATGCCCAATCCGTTAGCAATCCCATTTCACAATGATTTGGATTTTTGCAGACATGAAAAACCTCAAAAATCCTTTCATTTTCAGGCGAGGTTTCCTTAGTTTTATGGCTTACGCATCGAATTCGAAAAAGATTGCGATTATACATAATATTTTACCTACCTAATGTCTGTAGTCGGGCATTGATCCTTGTTAGTTTTATTGCACCAAAGTTCAAATAACGGCAATTAGCGTATTTTTTAAACGCTTCAAGTTCAGTAACGATTTTAGTAATTATTTAAATTTATGAAACATGCTATTAATAAAGAACATACTTTTGAGATAAAACCGATTGTTGAAATCTCCCAATATTCAGTTACAAAGTTGCTACTTTTTGTAAAAAATATCATTTATTCCCAATTACTAAAAATTTCTCAACTTTGGGCCTCTAGCACCTATGAATCTCAACCGATTTAAAAAAAATTTGGATTAATAATCTCTGAAGTATTTATTCCTTTATTCCATAGTGCTGGCTCAGCGGTCTCACGCTGACTTAGGCCCAGCTCATATTACGCGCGTGCATATTCATATTTTTATATGCATACATTGATGTATGTATACACATAAACATATTTAGTGCGCACTTATATTTTATTGCGTATATTTATAATTTATAATTATACTTCAACAAAGTGTTACAAGTTGAGCTGTTTATGTTTACAGATTTGGGTATGGATAGACTTCACTCACTCTCCTTTTTAGAAAATAACGTAATATTATGGCGATATTTTATGTTTAAACATAATATTTGTTTTTGTGTCTAGCCAGACAACTTTTTGTTTCTCTGTTTCTGTTGGTATTTTAAAAAGGAATAGTTTCCAATTTTGTTTATTACTTTATAATAAATACTATTTGGCATGCCAGTGATCATTAAAAAAGTTTTTGTATGTTAGGTTGTTTTTGACACTTTTTTACATATTTGGAGACGTGACTTGTCATATTTTCCAAAAGTAATGTCTTTTTACTTTTGCCAGCGTTTTTGTTATGCCATTTCTTCTTTTTCAATGTTTATTAGGGACACCGCCATAAGTAGCTCTGCTCTTTAGTTGATTAATATTTTATTACCAATTTCTTAAAAAGTATTTATTAAAATTGTTTCAGATATTTAGCTCGGTGCCACTTTGAGTTGGCTAACTTTTAATATAATCTCAATTCTTGCAATTATTTTCTTGCCTTGCTTTAGCAAAGATGATGATTTATTTAGTTGTCAAGATTTTGGTTCGGCTTAAAAGCTGCTTCAAAAGGTTGCTTTTGCAATGTCTCATTTTGTTTTTCATTTTTTTCGCCAGGCTAGGACTTAGTTTGTCTACTTTGCTTTCTTGTACTGACTTTCAAGACATGCGCATTTGTATTTTTTTTATTTATTTATTTATTTACGTCAACTAACACAGCAGTCGACGAAAAAGCTTAAGCTAAAGACAGATAGTAATTAATTGAAGAAGACAGCTTAGCTATATACACAACTAAACATCCCCGACCCGGTGGAGGTGTTTTATTTGCCTAAGGTGCCAGCTATGCCCCGATTCACAGCCAATGTGGTCAGGGATGAGTTCCAGCCAATCCAAGTCCAGAATATCGGAAATCGGTTTCGCTGTAAATGATTAAAAAGTATAGCGCGAAGAGAATCGACAGAAAGATGAGGAGAAATTAGGTGAGAAAGGTTGTTAAAAGATTGGCAAAGAACACGAAAAGGTTCGTGAAGAGAGTAGTTAGTCAGACATCTACTAAGGTGAATTGGAAAAAAGTTTCTGGTCCGACGTGAGGGAACACAAAAATATAGCGTATCTAGTAAATTAATAGAAACTAGTTTATGGAGAAAGAGAATGCCAAAAACGAGCCTACGGTTGTAAAGTGAAGGAAGATTAATAAGAAGTCTGTCAGAATAAGAAGGTAGGCGAAGACTCGGGTCACAATTAAGACCGCGTAACGCAAACTTAAGGAATTGCTTCTGTACCGATTCAATACTACGCTGGTGAACACCATATTGCGGGTTCCACACTGGCGAGCAATATTCGAGAGTAGGGCGAACTAACGAAGTGTATAAAACCTTTGTTACATAGGGATCATCAAATTTTTTGGCCCAACGTTTAATAAAGCCAAGAAGGCTGCATGCTCTATTGACAATTGAAGAAATATGAATATTAAATGAAAGTTTTGGGTCAAACATAACGCCTAAGTCTTTGAATGATGGCACACCATCTAACAGAACAGACTTAATAGAGTAATGAGCTAGGTACGGAGACAAACGACTGAATGACATAAAAGAGCACTTTGAGACATTAAGGTGTAATTTATTAACGTGGCACCAATCACAAAACGCATCGAGATCTGATTGCAAGTACTGTTGGAAAGAAGGATCATTATAGGAATAACAAATCTTGACGTCATCCGGAAACATGAGAAGGCGTGAATGAACCAAGGCCAAAGGCAAATCATTTATACACAGTGTAAATAACAGTGGGCCGAGATGACTGCCTTGGGGTACAACTGACGTAACTCGAACAGTTTTAGATATCGAGGAACGAAAAGACACCTTTTGGGTTCTTCCAATAAGATACGACTTTAACCAAGCCAATAGTTTCGGGGAAAACCCATGATGTTAGGTTTCGTAAGAAGCATAGAATGATCAACCGTATCGAAAGCCTTACTAAAGTCCGTATAAATAACATCACTTTGACACTTTTTACGGAAGCCATGGTGTACAAGGGTAGTCAATTCTAAAAGGTTTGTAAGCGACGAACGACCTTTCATGAAACCATGCTGACAAGGAGAAATAGTGGATCTGGATAGGTGTTGAAGGGAAGACGTAATAATTTTCTCAAACAGCTTTGGTATTGCCGAAAGTTTGGCAATGCCACGGTAGTTAGAAACATCCGATTTGCTACCCTTTTTAAAAAGCGGAATAATAAAAGTCTCCTTCCAAATATCGGGAAAGCTACAAGTCTCACTCGATATAAAGAATAATCGTGATAAATGCTTAGATGCAACTAGGTGTATTATCATAGATGATAAGCTAGAGATAATACAGTCTTCAGTAATAATTTGTATTGCTATTAATATTTGTGCCAAATTTGATCAAGATCGGGTGACTATATCATATAGCTCCCATACAAACGGCTAAGTAACGAACAGTGACTTTCTCAATAACTTCATTATTTTCATAGCTGTCAGTGACTTTCTCAATAACTTCATTAATTTCATAGCTGTCATATTTGTCAGTTTTGTATTGCTATTAATATTTGTGCCAAATTTGATCAAGATCGGGTGACTATATCATATAGCTCCCATACAAACGGCTAAGTAACGAACAGTGACTTTCTCAATAACTTCATTATTTTCACAGTTGGTATTTTTCAGTTTTGTATTGCTATTAATATTTGTGCCAAATTTGATCAAGATCGGGTGACTATATCATATAGCTCCCATACAAACGGCTAAGTAACGAACAGTGACTTTCTCAATAACTTCATTATTTTCACAGTTGGTATTTTTCAGTTTTGTATTGCTATTAATATTTGTGCCAAATTTGATCAAGATCGGGTGACTATATCATATAGCTCCCATACAAACGGCAAAGTCACGAACAGTGACTTTCTCAATAACTTCATTATTTTCATAGCTATTGTCATAAAAGTTGGTATTTGTCAGTTTTGTGTTCCTATTAATAGTTGTGCCAAATTTGATCAAGATCGGGTGACTATATAGCTCCCATACAAACGGCAAAGTCACAGTTCAAAGAATGGAATACTAGTTTTGGCAAAACTTAGTATTTTGCAAAATGTAGAATTTCTATTTGAGTCTCAAAACCTAACAAATCCGAGACAGGTTTATCAGTCGATTGCCTTCACGTACTATAATACGTCGTTTCTAATTGTTTATAGGAATTCACAATTCCCTATAACAAGATTTCGTAATAAAATTATGAAAGATTTAGATAAAGTTCGAGCTCTTCGAGCAACTTATAATGTGGTAGTAGTAGGGGATTTCAATATTTGCCGATTTTCCAGCACAGATCAGTTGGAAGCCCGTCTTAATGATAGGGGTTTAGTTTCTTTTTTGAATGTACCAACAACCAAACACTCAACTCAAATAGATTGGCTTTGGGGAACCAGTAATTTACCGGAGGCTATAGCTATGACATATGCATCGCCGTATAGCCATCATGATGCAATATTTTTAAAATATAGTTTGTAAACATTAAGTAGATTAATTTAACTATAGAAATATTTTAGTGTGTAAGATATTGTAAAAATACCTCCTCGGGGATTGTGACCTTGTCGTGGTGGGGAGGCTGAGTATGTGAAAACTTTGTGGGGCAAAATTTTACTGTTCAATAAATACTTATCACAGAAACTAGCAGCAATCCAATTTTGTTTTATTTCTTACTACAATTTAGTTAAAGATATTTGATATGTGTAAAGAAAATATAAATTTCAGCAACAGTGAATAGTTTTTACAGACCGCATAAAGTTGCAAGGGTATACAAACTTCGGCACGGCCGAAGTTAACCCCGGCCCTCTGGTTTTTATTCTTTTATCTTAAAGTACAGTTTCTGTAGAATGTTATCACAAAGTTTTGTTGCGATCCAATCAATAGAAGCAAAGTTATAGCGACTTCCGTATCGATCCTTCACGCGCGCGTATCGCTTTAATGTTAAAGTGTCGTTGTGGTGACCACGATAACTTAAAAAGTTGTTAACCGAATTCAACATTTTTATTTTATAAATATTAAAATTTTTTATTTTTTTAAATTGTGTTTGATATTGCACTACGCAAAACGTGTGAAAAGTTTTTAATAAAAATATATTTTTTCATGCCTTTAAAAAAATCCAAACTTTCCCCCATTTTCGCGCACCACAACATATATAATCCTTAAAGATGTTATTTTATCATTTTCAAAAAATCTCCTTGAAGTATTTCCATCATTGGTATTTCCGTATCCGTGCTTTGGGCAGTCAACTTTCAGTCCTAGCCTCCGAGAGAATTCAGCTTGTATAATCTCCTACGTACTCTGTATATCCTCCAAAGGTGTATTATAGGTTTTTGTTTCTGCTGACCGAGGAAGTGCGTAAGTTAGCTTCAGAATAAAATACATACTCTTTATTTTGCAATGCAATCCTCACTTGTTGAATCGTCTAAGTCGTGAAATTCTTTTAAGGAGGTGTTTGTAATCTCGTTTAAGACTTTCCCATCAATCATTGTCAGGAAAAAATCAAACTCAACCATAAAAGTTTTCCCACTCTTGGTTTGAAAAACAGCAGGTTTCAGTTGGCTTATTTGATTTTTTATGTCGCCAACAGTTGATTTGATTTATTCCGAGGTCTCCTTTGCATATTTGAAGAACAAAAGCCGACAATAGTGGGTCGCTGACGGTCGAAGATTTATCCAATGTGCAGAACTTTCACTTCTTAGAAGCCATGGACATATTTTTATCAGAAACTAGTTCCGTGTTCTGTTTTTATGATCTGCTGGTAGGCACTTTGTTCCAATGATCCATCACATCCCCATTAGTTGAGCATAGTCAAATTTTCCGGAAGAAGCTCCACCTCTTCATTAGGCATAGTGTAACAAGACGCCTCGCAGTGATATCCATTAAATCCTGGAGTTTTACTTCTACAGATACCTCTGTTATAATTTTATTTACCCGTACTGCTTCTTTTTTGGCAAATCAAATTTTTTTTGTATCCGGGAAGAACGTCGTCTTTATGACTCCTTAAAATTTCGTTTTTTTCCTTCGTCAATCCCAGGACCATAAATATTGAGAACGCCTTTTCCTCAGTGTCCTTAGTGGCAACTAAGTTTGTTCCTTCCTTAATCTTATTTTTTGTAATGCCTTTGTCCTCTCTTGTTTCTTTGTATACTTTAAAGAAAGTGCTTCTGAAAGATGTTCCGTTGTAATGCTTTCCGTAGCACCCTGAAGTTTTCGTTTTTTTGTAAAAGTTTAACAATCTTCTATATCTTTCTGCGGCTTTCCTCTTCCTCGGCTAGTTGATGATTGAACTTCTTCCTTCTCCGAATCTACGAATGTTGTATACTCCTTAAGTCAAACTTCATTTTTTCCACGAAATGGGGCACATTTCAGCTGCTTGAGATCTATTTTCGCCTTAAGTTACAGTATGTATATTTAATATAAGTTCCTTACTAGCGTTTTTAAATGAAATGCCCAATCCGTTAGCAATCCCATTTCACAATGATTTGGATTTTTGCAGACATGAAAAACCTCAAAAATCCTTTCATTTTCAGGCGAGGTTTCCTTAGTTTTATGGCTTACGCATCGAATTCGAAAAAGATTGCGATTATACATAATATTTTACCTACCTAATGTCTGTAGTCGGGCATTGATCCTTGTTAGTTTTATTGCACCAAAGTTCAAATAACGGCAATTAGCGTATTTTTTAAACGCTTCAAGTTCAGTAACGATTTTAGTAATTATTTAAATTTATGAAACATGCTATTAATAAAGAACATACTTTTGAGATAAAACCGATTGTTGAAATCTCCCAATATTCAGTTACAAAGTTGCTACTTTTTGTAAAAAATATCATTTATTCCCAATTACTAAAAATTTCTCAACTTTGGGCCTCTAGCACCTATGAATCTCAACCGATTTAAAAAAAATTTGGATTAATAATCTCTGAAGTATTTATTCCTTTATTCCATAGTGCTGGCTCAGCGGTCTCACGCTGACTTAGGCCCAGCTCATATTACGCGCGTGCATATTCATATTTTTATATGCATACATTGATGTATGTATACACATAAACATATTTAGTGCGCACTTATATTTTATTGCGTATATTTATAATTTATAATTATACTTCAACAAAGTGTTACAAGTTGAGCTGTTTATGTTTACAGATTTGGGTATGGATAGACTTCACTCACTCTCCTTTTTAGAAAATAACGTAATATTATGGCGATATTTTATGTTTAAACATAATATTTGTTTTTGTGTCTAGCCAGACAACTTTTTGTTTCTCTGTTTCTGTTGGTATTTTAAAAAGGAATAGTTTCCAATTTTGTTTATTACTTTATAATAAATACTATTTGGCATGCCAGTGATCATTAAAAAAGTTTTTGTATGTTAGGTTGTTTTTGACACTTTTTTACATATTTGGAGACGTGACTTGTCATATTTTCCAAAAGTAATGTCTTTTTACTTTTGCCAGCGTTTTTGTTATGCCATTTCTTCTTTTTCAATGTTTATTAGGGACACCGCCATAAGTAGCTCTGCTCTTTAGTTGATTAATATTTTATTACCAATTTCTTAAAAAGTATTTATTAAAATTGTTTCAGATATTTAGCTCGGTGCCACTTTGAGTTGGCTAACTTTTAATATAATCTCAATTCTTGCAATTATTTTCTTGCCTTGCTTTAGCAAAGATGATGATTTATTTAGTTGTCAAGATTTTGGTTCGGCTTAAAAGCTGCTTCAAAAGGTTGCTTTTGCAATGTCTCATTTTGTTTTTCATTTTTTTCGCCAGGCTAGGACTTAGTTTGTCTACTTTGCTTTCTTGTACTGACTTTCAAGACATGCGCATTTGTATTTTTTTTATTTATTTATTTATTTACGTCAACTAACACAGCAGTCGACGAAAAAGCTTAAGCTAAAGACAGATAGTAATTAATTGAAGAAGACAGCTTAGCTATATACACAACTAAACATCCCCGACCCGGTGGAGGTGTTTTATTTGCCTAAGGTGCCAGCTATGCCCCGATTCACAGCCAATGTGGTCAGGGATGAGTTCCAGCCAATCCAAGTCCAGAATATCGGAAATCGGTTTCGCTGTAAATGATTAAAAAGTATAGCGCGAAGAGAATCGACAGAAAGATGAGGAGAAATTAGGTGAGAAAGGTTGTTAAAAGATTGGCAAAGAACACGAAAAGGTTCGTGAAGAGAGTAGTTAGTCAGACATCTACTAAGGTGAATTGGAAAAAAGTTTCTGGTCCGACGTGAGGGAACACAAAAATATAGCGTATCTAGTAAATTAATAGAAACTAGTTTATGGAGAAAGAGAATGCCAAAAACGAGCCTACGGTTGTAAAGTGAAGGAAGATTAATAAG
The DNA here is from genome assembly GCA_018903935.1 of Drosophila insularis. NCBI lineage: Eukaryota > Metazoa > Arthropoda > Insecta > Diptera > Drosophilidae > Drosophila > Drosophila insularis. The sequence continues at coordinate 116,901 of JAEIFP010000606.1, read as the reverse complement.
AAGTCTGTCAGAATAAGAAGGTAGGCGAAGACTCGGGTCACAATTAAGACCGCGTAACGCAAACTTAAGGAATTGCTTCTGTACCGATTCAATACTACGCTGGTGAACACCATATTGCGGGTTCCACACTGGCGAGCAATATTCGAGAGTAGGGCGAACTAACGAAGTGTATAAAACCTTTGTTACATAGGGATCATCAAATTTTTTGGCCCAACGTTTAATAAAGCCAAGAAGGCTGCATGCTCTATTGACAATTGAAGAAATATGAATATTAAATGAAAGTTTTGGGTCAAACATAACGCCTAAGTCTTTGAATGATGGCACACCATCTAACAGAACAGACTTAATAGAGTAATGAGCTAGGTACGGAGACAAACGACTGAATGACATAAAAGAGCACTTTGAGACATTAAGGTGTAATTTATTAACGTGGCACCAATCACAAAACGCATCGAGATCTGATTGCAAGTACTGTTGGAAAGAAGGATCATTATAGGAATAACAAATCTTGACGTCATCCGGAAACATGAGAAGGCGTGAATGAACCAAGGCCAAAGGCAAATCATTTATACACAGTGTAAATAACAGTGGGCCGAGATGACTGCCTTGGGGTACAACTGACGTAACTCGAACAGTTTTAGATATCGAGGAACGAAAAGACACCTTTTGGGTTCTTCCAATAAGATACGACTTTAACCAAGCCAATAGTTTCGGGGAAAACCCATGATGTTAGGTTTCGTAAGAAGCATAGAATGATCAACCGTATCGAAAGCCTTACTAAAGTCCGTATAAATAACATCACTTTGACACTTTTTACGGAAGCCATGGTGTACAAGGGTAGTCAATTCTAAAAGGTTTGTAAGCGACGAACGACCTTTCATGAAACCATGCTGACAAGGAGAAATAGTGGATCTGGATAGGTGTTGAAGGGAAGACGTAATAATTTTCTCAAACAGCTTTGGTATTGCCGAAAGTTTGGCAATGCCACGGTAGTTAGAAACATCCGATTTGCTACCCTTTTTAAAAAGCGGAATAATAAAAGTCTCCTTCCAAATATCGGGAAAGCTACAAGTCTCACTCGATATAAAGAATAATCGTGATAAATGCTTAGATGCAACTAGGTGTATTATCATAGATGATAAGCTAGAGATAATACAGTCTTCAGTAATACTAGGAAAAAACATATAATTAAAATGTGGGATTGAGAAGGGATAGTATGTGGGATCCGAAGTAGTAGTAGAATAAGTCGACTGAAAGAATTTAGCAAACAGATCAGCAATATCTGAATCATTATTAGCAGTCTGATCATAAAATCATGAAGGTGGAAGGTAGTAGGTTAGAGCGTCGTTTAGAATTAACAAAGTTGTAGAATTTTTCGACAGCAAGGAGTATTCCACCGCCACGACGACCTACACGATCAAGCTTATAAGAAATAAAGTTATTGGAAAGAATTTCGTTATCCAAAACAGAGGAGTTGAGCCAAGTTTCAGAAAAAGCTAAAATGTCAGCCAGGTTTGGCTATCATAGTACAGTCTCGAGAGCTTGGTAAGAAGTCCTCTTACATTTTGATAATGAATGCAAAGGCTAGAAGTTATTAGTTTTTTGAAGCAGAAGATAAATTAGGAAGCTGGACAGGCAACGGACGGGAGCGCTTATTGGGCTCAAACTCGTGTACAACTAAGCCGTCTGGCCAAAAATTGGGGTCTACCATAGTTGAGAAATACTCATTTGGTACTGTAATTTTAAAAGAGGAAATTTCGCGAGGCCCAGAAAATTTAAACTTTTGAATTAAACCTTAGCAGGGCATATATTACCAATGAGCAAGCCTAGAAATAAATAATTGTTTGCGATGAGGCACTACAGTTACTGAAGGCGGAGGACCATTGGAGTCCACAAGTGAATAAGAGCCAGCTTGATCGTGTAATTGATCAGAGTTCCCGTGAGGGACAGATTGAGGTACACCAGGGCTTGTACTGGGTACTTCAATGTGAGCATAAAGAGGAACAAGAAGATGGTGTAGGCGAAAGTAAAATGGGAGAAGATTTAATAGAGGGTGCTGGCGACTGCTTATGAGGCAACTCAAGTGTGCATTTCTGGGCCAACTTCACAGAAGGTGGAGTGAAATTTAATTGCGACAATAAATGTACGCTAAAGTCACACGAGTTAGACGGCTGTTTGGCCTGTTTGTTTAAAGAGAGAAACTTTAAACGGAGATCCCTATACATACGGCTGAAGTCAAGGTGCTGACTGGCGCAAGATGGGCAAGTCCAGCGCATTAAGTCAAGCTCGGGCTTAGACACAGACAAACCAGAAAATTTGTCATAGTCGCGGCCGTTAAGGCCAGCACACTTTAAGTGAATAAGATTATAGCAGAGCCAACACGATATTGCTCTATACTGATCATCAAAACGATCAGAATGCTTGCAAGTAGGTAGACAACAAGCCATTGAAACGCCAAAAGGAACACAAGGCAAAAATATATACAAAATTTAAAATTTAAATACAAAGCACTAAGATAATTATCGATATAAAATCAATAAATACAAATAAAACAAAGAGACAGCTAGAGTACACAGCACAAAAAAGAGTGCAAGAACAGTTATAAGCCAAGCTTTGAGAGGCGGCGTTACAAAAGTAATTGCCCGGCAGAGAAGCTGAGCACAAGCACAAAGAAGAGAGAACAACAAAAATAAAATAATAAAAAAAAACACTAGTACTGATGGTATGATCGGAGCGGTGAGGGGAGCAACTACAGAAGCAATGACGAGAGAGAAAAGGGGAAATATATATATATATATAAAATGCACCAAACACTAATCACGAAAAAAAACTAGTTAATTTGGCAAATTCTGCAAATAAAACACACGGGTGTCAAGCAAACCACACCAACGAAAGCGTAAACAAACTAAGCACAATTAAAAATTGAGAGAAACAATAAATATTGATAAAAACTCAGGAGCTATGAAAAACACGACCGTCACGTCAGAGAGCAGAAGAGCTTTTCGTTCATTTATTGTTATGCGGGATAGGGCATCCGCAACAAAACTTTTCTCTTCAGATACCCTACTGCTAACTCATATTCTTTTAAATCGAGTCTCATTCTAGTTAGTCTTGAACTTGTGTTTACCATAGAAATTAGAAATATGCACAGCTGCGATCAAAAAAATAGTAGTGGCATCGCCCACTTTAATTGTAGCATAGAAAGTTATGTTATCGGGGCTAAATTGATACTTTTTGGTATGCAAATTTATTATTCGGCCTGTTATTAAATATATTATAAACAAAAAACCACTGCACTTCATTTGCCATGTTTAATAGTCTTGGTGGCCTGTACTCCGTGTTTTTCGGACGACCAACATACAGCCTAGATCCCCTTGGTCCAAACATCACAATTTCATCTCATCTGACCACAGTATGTTTCGACAGGCCAGTATTTCTCCACAGGCCAGTTTAGGTTGAATTTTGAGTATTCAACCCGTTCTGTAATGTTCTTGTGTGAGAAAAACGGAACTTTCCGAGTTCTTCCAGCGTTCAAGTTACACTGGCCAGCACTTCAAGCGCTTCCTGTATCTCCAGCATATGTAAACGGAGGAAGCCTTGAGGCTCGTATTATTGTTTTTCTTATTTTCAGCTTTTTGCCACATCTCTCTGATATTTTTTCATCTTTTAATGAATTTTGAACTGGAGTTGGAGAACACGTAACAATTTCTCAGACTTCTCTGTAAGCTATAAGGTTTCTGATCTTAATCTTATTCTTAAAAGACATGTGCTTACCGCGGCCCATTTAAGTCTGCAAATTGAAATACTTTAATGAATCTTCTATCGCGAACCCTTAGCACATGAAATAGAGTAAAAAGAACCAACCTACTAGCATTAGTTTAAGTTTCCTGCAAAGAAAGCTCCCTCACTACTATTATTTTGCTCGCTCTAAATTTGGCAAGAAAGCTTAAAAATGAAGTAGCAAATAAGTCACCAAGTGAAGTTACAACGTCATGGACAAGTATTAGACATTGCTGATAACGGTACTTATCAGTGTTAAACAGATCAGAATACTAGCTTGCAAGTTGTAGTAGTAAATATCGGCGAGTGTTATGCGCTACTATTTTTTTGCTCGCAACTGTATGTAAATACCCTTGCAGAAAAACTATCCGCACACCATGAAAAAATAACAATTTGTTATATTTTGGAATTTTTTGCATCCATACCCCTGAGGGCTACGGATAAGTCTAATGAAGGCGCTGGCTTGTTTTTGATTTTGTGGACTGGCAATGCCAGAGGATTTTATTGTGGATTTACGTTACTTTTATACCCTTGCAATAAGGGTATATTAATTTTGGTCAGAAGTGTGCAACGCATTGAACGAAGCATCTCCGACCATATAACGTATTTATATTCTTGATCAGCATGACGAGACGAGCTCATATAGTCATGTCCGCCCGTCCGTCTCGATCAACGCAAACTCCTCCTAGACCGTAAGAGCTACCGTGCTTTCCAGCACCAACCTCAACAGCACCATAGGCACATGCATGACCACCCACTTGTATGATGTACCTATAGTTATCCACTAATTATAGTCAAGCACAATTCACATTCACGAGCGAAAGAAAAAAAACCTATTCGCTCTTCTTGCTTCTTCACCGTTGTCTTCTTCTCTCTACTTCTTCTGTTAATACTTATTAACTAAGTATTATGATTTTTATTTCTTTTGCAGACATGCGCCCGGCACGTTACCGATGAAGCAAGCAACTTTAATCAGACACAGACCCAGATAAGTTGTCAACAGGTGGGCAAACGAACAGTGACTTTTCTCAATAACTTCGTTATTTTTTTAGCTATTGTCGTGAAATTTAATATTGTTCAGTTAATTACACCTATAAACAACTGTGCCAAATTTGGCAATCTGGTGACTATATCACATAGCTCGATATACATACATAGCATAGGAACGAACTGTCGAAAACAGTGACATTTATCAATATCTTCGTTAATTTTCACGAGATTGCTTTCAAATTAAATATTCTCAGTTTTATGTATCTGTTAATGACTTTTCCAAATTTGATCAAGATCGGTTGACTATATCATATAGCTCCCATAGCAAAGATCGGTGAAAAACAGTTACTCTTCTATTTTTTACTACAATTAAAGTTAAAGAAATTTGGCATGTGTAAAGAAAACATAAATTTCAGCAAAAGTGAAGTTAGCCGCGGCCTTCTGATTTACTTATCCTGATTTCTAGTACAGTCTGACTATTTTATGAGTCTATATTTATATATATATATATGGTATGCACCTTTCGTAAAAAACTTGCTTACTAAACTTATATATATATATATATATATATATATATATATATAGAAAAAAAAATATGACATATCTCTTTTCGTCATCAGAGAGAAACTCTCGCTTTCTCCCTTTTTTTAAAAAACAAGTATGCATATACATAAACGATAAAAAAAGATACAAAATGCCGATATATCTGTTAAACAATTCACACAGATAGGCATATTGTTGTTAAGCAGGATGTAAATTAAATTAAATAAATTTAAAACGGTTGTTTCAGGTTATGTATTTTTATACCATGCACCCATATGGTAAATGGTATATTAAAGTCGCCAAAATGTATGTAACAAGCAGAAGGAAGCAATTCTGATCACATAACGTACATGTATAAATTCTTGATCAGCATGAGAAGCTGAGTTGATATAGACATGTCCATCTGTCAGTCCGTCCGTCTGTGCAAATCAACTCCACGCCGACACTTTAAGAGCTATTGGGATGAAACTTGATATCTGAGCTACTTATAACCCGGGTAGGATAATGTATAAAAATTGATCAAGATCGGACCACTATATCGTAGTTATCTGAGAAAAATAGGCGAAGAAGTTGGATTATCCCTATGAAATTTACTAATATTATAGTTTTGGTTATTAAACATCAGATGTATGTGTAGTTGAGTAGCTAGAGCTTCTTACTCATAACCACGCATGCAAGCGCAACGAGCTACTGTTTAAAAATAATAACAAAGGCTATTCGCGAAGCTTGCAGCTGGAAATCTTAATGGATTGAGAAAAGTTTTTGGCTATTTCAAAGTTTATTTGAATTTTGTTATTTGCCATTCATTGTTCACGTTTTTGTTGTGAATGACAAAATTTTCGCAGTGAATGGCAAATTTTTTGTGTCCCATTTGAAGAATAACGATAAGAAATTTAGTAAAGGAGAAGCAAATAAACCCAATCTTCATTTATATTATTCAAATTATGAACTGATTTAATTTACAACATTGATGAGTTTATATTTGAAATCTGATGATCTAGGAGGTGACAATTGTTCTAGAAATACTTATTCTAATGACCCACGATTTCGGGAGATGAAAATTATTTTATTTCTATATTTATTTAAATTTTATTCATGTCTTCCAGAGCGTGTGAATGCGTGCTGCATATGATTACATTCGTATGAGAGCCCACTTTTATTTTAGTTCTATCTAATATAATGCTTCACATTCCCTGTTACTGCTGTATTGACTTCTGTACTCTTTTAAAAAGTAAAAATTTTGAAAGCCAACAACTTCTAATTTTCAGCTCGAGCCAATGTAAACTTAGCTCCACTATTGTTTTACAACACCGCTGATAGCTGGTATTAAATTTTTTTATTCTGTTTAACCGTTATTCTTTTATAAACTTTTTTATTGGCGCCTCTCCAAGACCATTTATCTTGATCGCAATATCTGGGTTGTTTTAGATACTACAGATTCGGTCAATTTGTGTTCGGAATCTTTATTGAATTCAAATTTTAGATAACCATTATCAAATTCAACCCTTGAGTTGTTGTTAAGCTGATATAAAATAATATAACTATAAGACAATTACAATATATAACAAAGAAATGAATGAATAGAAAAATAGTATCCACCCGATTAAAGATTTCGAAGGCTCATCAGATGACATGACTAACAAGATGAAGGCAGCTGTAACTAAAACAGTGGAGGACTGGAAGGACCATTTGGCGAAAATAAAGCAAGAAAGACAAGCTCACTATAGAGAGAAAGAGCGTGTCTTGATCCAACCACTCCTGCGCAAACAAGGCGTGCTGCTAGAGTCATTGTCTATAATAAAACTACAAATCTGTACTTAATTAATTATAGATGCAAATTTAGGAAATGCATTATGAGGTACATCGGTTAAATAATATAACTACGTTTGTGGCCGCGGGAAATACAATGCTTAAGTTATGTGTGGCACCAGCAAATAATGAAGTGATACAACCCACTCGCGGATTGTTGCAACCGCTGCAATCATTGCAACTGCCCAAAATTCCCACTCTTAAATTCGATGGGGATTAACTGAAATGGTAGCCATTTCATGACACCTATAAGAAGGTGGTTCATGAATCAAATGTCTCAACAATAGAGAAAATGGGGTACTTAAAATCTTTTTTCGGAAGAAGAAGAGAGATTGATTAGGCATCTGGAATTAATCGAAACCAACTGTTTATGATTAAACATCGTGTTCATCTGAGACGGCTTCACCAAATCAGATGCACTGAAGAAATACACAAAACGAAACAAAAACATAAAACATATGACAATTATTGCTTAATACCAAACAAAACATGCATCCACACTCTGGGGAAAAACTTAAGATTATAACAGCGGCGCGGTATCAAGTAGCCAACGCTGAGCATGAAATATAAACAACTTTCAACCCCCGAAAAACGTGGGTCATTTGAATAAGTATTTTTAAGAAGAATTGTCGGCTCCTAGATTTTAAGAGTTCATTTATACACTTACACTTTTGTAAATAAAACCAGTTCATATTTCATTTCATTTCCATTCATTTTCAAAAAAATCTGTTCACATGCTTTTTACATCTTACAAGGGGAACTTCAGGTATGCGAATCACCGTTTTGAATTAAATTTGGATATGTTGTAGAATACCCCGTTATTTGCAGCTGTGTGAAATATTTCTATATTTTCCTAATAAATGCATTTTTTATCTGATTTGGATTCTGATAATTTAAAAAATATAATTAAAGGAGCATTGTTGCATCTTGATAAACTCAGAATAATTTGTCAACAGAACAGACACCAAATACTATTTCGAAAAAATCCGTAACATTTCGTTAGTATTTCGCTCACTCAAGCATACGAGCACCCTAGTGGCCCCACCAGCCACCGGCCAACTCCGGCCATATGGAAAAACATTTGGTGTTTTGCTGGATATTAGTATTAAATTAAAGTGTGATAAATTGTGGCAAAATCTTTATACATAAAAAATGTGCGCATTTACTAAGCAAATCTACATACCAACTATGGTGTCTCTACCAAATTTTGTGACTCTAGTTGCTAAAGCGTTTGAGAAAATCGGTTATATTTAATTTGCGGAGTCGGTAGGGGGCGTGGCAAAAATTTGAAACAAACTCGATAAGCGTACATATTACACGAGAATACATACCAAATTTGGTGACTCTAGCTCTTATAGTCTCCGAGATCTAGGTGTTGATACGGACGGACGGACATGGCTAGATCGTCCCGGCTGTTGATGCTGATCAAGAATATATATGATTTATTGGGTCGGAAAAGCTTCCTTCTGGCTGTTACATACATTTTGGCGACTTTAATATACCATTTCATCCTATGGATGTATGGTATAAAAATTTTGGCGTCAATATGAAATCGTCAGATTTCATGTCATGTTTTGTATGACCAGGAAACTAGACAGATTCAACCACGCTTTATATGAGCAATCTCTAACACAAGAGAACTGCAGGAAATAAAGGAAATTTTGGAACAGCGCTTTCTAAAATTAGAGGCGATTGGAAAACCAAGAAACAAAAAGGGCTAAAGCGAAAAATTACATTATAAAAGACTTGCGCAGCAGTATCAGGGACAAACAGTACCTTGAGTGCATTCTGTAAGAAATCGAAGCACAAACTCTTCCAATGTGAAAAAAATTAAGATGAAATCCGCAGCAGAGTGGCTTAATTGGGAGCAGAGACACAAATTATGTATCAATTGCTTTAAGTCTGACCATATGGCAAAAAACTTGCTCGTAAAGGGGATGTTTCAAAAGCGATATTCGTAAAAGAATTACCGTTAAATATCAAAGAAGCTAACATCGGCTGTGCCGATGTTTATATACATATAAAGATGGTCAAATATAATGCACAGAACCTTTCAAATATCATTTCAACTTGTTCTTCTTCTTCCCCATCCCCTTTTACACGCATGCCACGACTCGCACGCATACACATATAGTTTATGTAGCGTTGCGTCTGTATGTGTGCATGCGTGTGCTTTGTTGATTTGATGATGACGTAGTAGGCAGCAAGCCGAACCGATTTATATCGGCTGTAACTTGTTTTCTATATATCCGATCAGATTCAAATTTTGGGATCTGAGATTTTATATATAATACTATCATATTGGTAAATTTCAATGCGATACTCCACTTTTTGCAATTTTTGCAAAAATGTTTCCTCCAGAGCTATATGATATAGTGGTCCGATTCTCCCTATTTTCATACTTTATTTTTCCCAGGTAATAAAAACCCCCCAAAAAAAATTTCATCCCGATGGCTGAGTAAAACGCATACGTACAGACGGACGGACATGGCTATATCAACTTAGCTTCTCATGCTGATCAAGAATATATATACTTTATAGGGTCGGAAACGTCTCCTTCTGTGCGTTACAAACATCTGACCAATTTTATAATACCCTCTGCAAGGGTATAAAAATGAAAGAGACTTATGTGCACGTTAATGCAATAGATGGTCACCCACAAATAAGTAAGGCATTAGTATTAAGTTTTAAAGTCAAGATACATCAAGTTCACAATGCTAGTTGAGGCATTTGTTTTGCCACACATAATAGGTGATTAGCCCACAGAACAAAAAATGTTTCTTCAACATGTTGCTACCGAACGAATTGAGATGGATGATGACCTGCCGCCGTATTTGGAGAAGCAATGGGAAGCCTACGGACAGGATGTACAGGCATTAAACAACATTAAAATTCCGAGGCATATTTTTGACGGTAAGGTTCCCACGACAAAGGAACTGCATACATTTGTTGATGCGTCCGAAAAGGCGTATGAAGCGGCAGTTTCTATCCGATCAACCTACATATAAAGATGGTCAAAATTCGGTCAGATTGTTGTGCGGTCCCCTTGAAAGGCAGACACTGCCCCGGCTGGAACTATGTGCAGCTGTACTTGGAGCTGAACTTACGGATAGAGTTTAACAGGATCTTCAATTAGAATCAGAAAGTGTTGAGTCATCGAACCATTTGTTCTTCCAGAAGACAAATTTCATCCTACATTAAATTTAAAAATTGATCTGACCTTGCTTTCACCATTACCATCGTATGAGTTACCTCTAACTAGGTGCTTTCGTAACACTGACTTTGCCAGCCTTAATGAAAACATTGCTACTACCGATTGGTCTTATCTGTACAATTGTAGAGATATGAACTCAGCTGTTCGTTTTTTCTATGATACTCTGAATTCACTCTTTGATATTTGTGTGCCTCTTGGTAGGCTGGAGCGGCTTAACAAACCTCCCTGGTTCTCTCGTGAGCTGTCCAATTTGAAAAATGTGAAGACACGATATTATAAGAAGTTTCAAAAAACACGACGTTCATCAGATTATGCTCTGTATACAGTCGCTCGTTCAAAATTAATGATGCTTAATACACAATGCTATAAGAATTATCTTCAGCGGTGTAAGCTTCAGTTTTCTTCTGACCCTAAACAATTTTATAATTTTGTTAATTCTAAACGTAAGACCTCTGTCCACCCATCTTTTTTGTCTTTTCAAAATAAAAAAGCGACCACTGATCAGGCAATTGCCGATATGTTTGCGAGTTTTTTCAAAACAACTTATTCCTCAACGGAATATCGAGCAAGTCCGTATCCTTATCATTTAGAAAAGGCTAATTGCATTTTCAATCCAGTGATTGATGAACCCGTTTTTTCTCCGGGGCCAGATGGTCTTCCTGGATGTGTACTCAGGTTCTGTGCAAACGCATTATGTAAACCCATTTTAAAATTGTTTCTATTATCTGTCGAATCTTCTTCTTCTCCATCTATTTGGAAGGAGTCGTATGCATAAAAATGGCAAAAAGTCCGAAGCCTCTAACTATAGGGGTATCTCAAAATTGTCCGCTATTCCGAATGCTTTTGAGAAAATTATAACTTCTCAATTGCAACATTTTTGCAGCTCTATTATTTCGCCATCCCAACATGGGTTTGTGAAACGTAGATCTACAACCACTAACCTTTTAGAATTTACATCAATAATTATCAAGGGGTTCAAAAATGGTAAACAAACTGATGTCATATACACTGACTTCAGCAAAGCCTTTGATTCCGTTAATCATACCCTATTACTTTCGAAGCTGAGCGACATTGGGTTTCCACCCCTTTTCCTATCTTGGGTTCGAGAATATTTAACAAATAGAAAACAGAAGGTACTTTTTAAGTCTTCTTTTTCCGTTTCCATTCCTGTGACTTCTGGTGTACCTCAAGGTAGTCATCTTGGCCCTCTGCTTTTCACACTATTCATTAATGATCTTCCATCAGTCATTGTTCATTCGCGTGTGCTTATGTATGCTGACGATGTCAAGCTTTGTCTTACTTATAAAGATACAGATTCATTTAGTCGGCTAAAAGCTGATCTTAAAAACTTTCAATCCTGGTGCCAGTTTAATCTACTAAATCTTAACACTACCAAATGTAAGGTAATGACTTTTTTCGTAACTCTCCTCAACTGGTCACTTATTTTCTAAACAATAGCCCTTTAGAACGTCTAAATAATATGAATGATTTGGGCATACTTATGGACCATAAGTTAAATTTTAGCACCCATATTTCCACCACGGTCTCAAAGGCCATGAGTGTCCTGGGTTTCATTAAAAGATGGTCAAAAGAATTCGGTGACCCCTATTTTGGAGTATGGATCTTGCATTTGGTCACCTCAATATGAGTCGCACCAGATTAGACTTGAATCCGTTCAAAAGCAGTTCTTGCTATTTGCTCTTCGTGGCTTAAGCTGGGATCGCAATGTCAATTTGCCTTCGTATTCTAGTAGACTTCTCTTGATTAACCTTTCTTCCCTAACTAACCGTAGAACTATGCTTGGTGTCATTTTTATGCACAAGCTCCTAATTTGTGATATCGACTCGCCTGAGTTATTATCTCAGATAAATCTATCGGTACCATGTAGACGGAATAGACATCCTTTGATACCTTTATCCCTTAGTCGTTGTTCTTCTAACTATGCCATGCATGAACCTTTTAGGGTCCTCTGCTCTGATTACAACCTTCTATTCCCTGTAATCAGCTCAGAGTTTTCTATCAATATGCTTAAAACATCTAGCCTATCCCATTTAGTTAATAGATAGCTATAGTACTATTTGTTTGTCTGTTTTTACTATTGTGTATTTGTCCACGCGATTCGTGTCGTACGTTATACGGCTGCACCCCTCGGTCGGTCGGGTGGGAGGTGGGCAGTTATCTGCTTGGGCTCGCGCGTAACAGGCTTTGTCCTGGTGTCGTAGGGGCCACTTGAACGTACTGCGCATAGTATCGTCAACGTCCGCTAAATTTCTCTGGTCAGACTCAACAGTGGTACCCTTTTCGATTACTTCTTGGGCATCACATTTTTACACGTTTGTGTCTAATCGGTTGATCAAAATACACGCAGTCTCACATCCAAGTCAATGGCGTCATGTGTCAACGCAGCTGATGTTCTGTCTCGAGGAATATAAGGAGCCCAGCTTAGTACGCATGCATTATGGTTTTATGGACCACTATTTTTGATTGGACCACAACGTGACTGGCCAGCACCAATTGAGCCAACGGAGCGTACGATAGATACCGATGAGAAGAAAACCAAGGTATTCCGCATGGTGACCGCCACTGCCAACAACACGAATGAGTGGATTTTTATGGTAAATCACAGAAATTCATTATACCAGCTACAGCGAATAATGGCGTATGTGCTAAGGGTTTGTCACTGGTCGCCCAGTGGTGGAAATGGTGGTGGATATGTCCGGGTGGTGGACGTGAAGACATCCAGATTCACCTACAAGCGAGATATCCATAAATTGGCTCCCTTAGAGAGACAGGGATAAAACGTAAAATCGAGGCAGATGACACAGGATCCAATTCCTAAGAAGACCCGGGTATCGAGGACACTGCAGAACCAAAAACAAAAGGACGTTTGTCGGTCGGTCTGCCACCAATGGCACTGACGATCTGCCTAATGATGTTGTTACTTCCTAAAGCATTGGCTCAATGACCCACATAACCCGAATAATCTCGAACTATTTTGGTCCGATCTGAAGACATTTTCAGACGTAAAAATTGGAAAAATATGCGTGTTAATGAAAGTTGCGGAGGCATGTACAGCAATGCAGACACTTCAAACATGTCAACAAGGAGCTACGAACAGGGAATGATCTCCTTCATATAGAATGCATACGACGGTCGCCTTTAGATATAATTGGGAACATTGCTAACGGCTTATTTGGCGTGCTGGATTCATATTATGCAACAGAGATGTCGGGCACCAAAAGATTATTAATTAAAAATCAGATGAAACTAATGGAACAGCAGATGAACGACATAACCAAGGTCCAGGACAATGCGGTAAATGCATTGCAATGGTATATCACGCAATGCGGTAAATGCATTGCAATGGTATATCACGCAAACTACCCAGATGACAATTATTGCAGGAAATTTGCAACAAATTCAAACAGACGTTTCCCTAGTATTTACAGATGCCCGTCATAGCAGAATGAGCCCGTTACTACTATCGGGGACATCTGAACTTAAGAGACATGTTCCATTTGGTGTGCAGCTGCAAGTTCCAGATAACGACGTCTTGCAATTATATAGCACAATCGCAAACAATCATGTGATATTTAAAGTCACGTTTCCATTAGTGGCAACGCAGGCAATGCAACTGTATAACCTGGTGCCCATTCCAGCAATTGGAACTCATGGGATTCTAACAACGAACATTAAAATTCCCGGACAAATGAAGCAGGTAATGTGGAGCAAATTCATAAGAATCGCAGAAAGTACCACCATAAAACTAGGGGTGGTATAATAGGGATTCCAGCGAAAAGAAAATAAGCCCGATCTTTATTTCTTGAGTTTAAAATATGAACTGATTTTATTTACAAAAGTATTAAGTGTATATATGAAATCTTAGAATCTAGCAAGCGACATTTGTTTTTGAAAATACTTATTTTAGTGACCACGTTTTCGGGGGTTAAAAAATGTTTATTCTGTATGTTCGGCTTTGGCCACTTGACATCGCGCCGTTGTTATATTCTCAAATGTTTTCCACAGAGTGTGAATGCATGTTTGTATGGTTTTAAGCACTGATTGACATTTTTTTCATTACCCGATTTTGTTTTGTGTTTTTATTATGATATCTATTTTTACACCATTGCAGAGGGTATTAAATAAAATAAAATTGTTCAGATGTTTGAAACGCACAGAAGGAGTCGTTTCCGACCCTATAAAGTATATATATTCTTTTGGTGAAATCATTTCAGATGAACACTATGTTGAATCTAAACATTCTGCAAAGGGCCGCCAAATACGAAACTTTGGATTCTGCGTTTTATATTGAGTTGTCTTATACAAATTGTTATTAATTTTAAAATGAGTAAGAATACTAATATTAAGAAAGCATGACCAGTTACATGAAGCAAATTTAAACCTAATAAGTCATTTTCTATTTCTATTTTGTATAGTTTACTTTGTCAGCGTCTTCTACTATTTCAAATTTGCTTTTGTATTGTATCTAATCTAATGTTTAATACTCTCTTTTTAAGGATATCTGTCCACTCCTGATGTGTATTACTGTGTTGACTTCTAGCCTTTTTATAGGGAAGCTTAAAAAACCTACCATTATTATTTACATGATCATAATTAAACCATTGCCATCTGAATATTCTCATTTTGTACTTTCTCTGTGAAATAAATTTCTTCTTCCCCAGTTTTTGATTTACCTCCAAAGTGAGGTTCTGCCGGAGACCTTAAATGGTTTATTTCTGTTTTATTTTGCCAAACTATTTCCTTTACCTACGAAGTGAGGTCCTGCCAGGGGAGTAAAAGGATCACTTATTTAGTGTTTATTTTAATTTTGTTTATTTTAATTTAATTTTATAATTTGAGCGGCCCCTTCAGATAAAATAGTGCTCTGTGAATCACTCTCAAATAGGGCTCTTAGAGTATTATATCCCCCATTTTCTTTTTCTTTTTATACCATGCTAGAACCACCAAAGTTGGTAATTAGATTTCTTTAGTATGCGTGCAGATTATTGATATTTAACATTTTTTCCACGCCTACTTTCACCTCCAGAATCTAGAAAATACCGATTGCCTCCTACAAATTTTCGACTATCAAAACCAAATTCAGCACACTAATTAGCTCTATTAATATCTACCAACCTACCAAATTTTATTATTTTATTTTATAAAATCGGACTAAAAACATGGAAAATACACTTATAAACAAGTTTTACTAGGCCGGAGTTGGCCGTAGGCTTGTGGCGGCGCTAGAGTGCCCGTGAATTTTTGTGAGGGTTAGCGAGATAGCATATTCTATGAGGCGAATTTAATAGAGACTTCGGAAATTTGAAATATTTTTTTATGGTATACCGAAGTCGGCGAGACGACTTACTTAGGGCTGTGGCCAACAGTGTTGATTGAGCCGTTACACAAGTATTAAATTTCTCCTGTATTTATTCAAAATGGAGTAGAGTATGGTATCGTTTATTGCACAATGCATTTTTGTTTCGTTATATACCTATCTAGACGTGTCTTACTTTTAAATTTATACCACTGTTGTGCTTTATGCAACTTTGCAAACGGGCAGTTATCTTCGAGTACCGCATATAAAATAACTTGTGAAGGGTTAATTCTCTTCCTTCCTCGTGGCACATAGCGCACAATATTTTTGCTCAAAGTATTGCATAATATCAGATAGCGATTGTATCTACCTTGTTTTTTCAATCTGCCTCTCATTTAATTGTAGTGTCTCTCTGTCAAATTTCCTAAGCATAAGTTGTGCGTATTACGTTAATTTCATCGGACAGACTTATTTTAATTTATACCAAGTGCAATGACTCATTAATAATGTCAATCACTCCCTTTGCACCTTTTACTAATTTGTTGCTGGAATCGAATTCTCTCAGTCCACGCCGGCTTGTCAGCTTCACAGGAAGATCTCCTTCCTAGCCCACAGGTCACAATTGCCACCGAAACATTGGCGGTAGAACTTAAATCCCACTGGACAAAAGAAAAACAAACGAAACACAAACTCTTTCTTGCAGAGATGCCTCAGTCAATATGTCCAATGCTGACAGTGTGGGGGGAGACCAACTTAGATAAGCTTGCCAAAATATTAGACAAAATGATCGAAGCAGAGGAAAGCAAATCGTTTTATTCAGTGGAACCTAACACATCTAGTGATATTTGCGCTGTAGAAGCTAGCTTGATAGTTTATAATTATAATAAAAAATATATCAAAGAAGCTAACATCGGCTGTGCCGAAGTTTATATACCTTTGCAGTCCATGGCCATAATATTTTCACATGTTCCAAACTCTTTTTCTGTATCTCAATTCATTAATGCACAGAACCTTTCAAATATCATTTCCATTTATTGTTCTTCTTCTCCATCCCCTTTTACACGCATGCCGCGATTGGCACGCATACACATATAGTTTATGTAGCGATGCGTCTGTGTGTGTATGAAACTTGATCTGCCTACGGTAATAAAAAGCACAGAAAAAAATTTCAGCTTGATAGCTCTTAAGATGGCTGAGTAAAACGCATACGCACAGACGGACATGGCTATATCGACTCAGCTTCTCATGCTGATCAAAAATAAATATATACTTTATGGGGTCAGAAACTTCTTCTTCTGTGCGTTACAAACATCTGACCAATTTTATTATACCCTCTGCAAGGGTATAAGTTAACTTAAACTTTCTTTGCTTACTGTATGTACAGTGAGTGTATCACATTAAATTTCGATTTTTTTTTTTCTTGTTAACTTTTAACCCTAGTAACTCTATTAAAATTATGTAAAACAAAATGAAGTATATATGTAGGTCGTCTTGACGACTTCCATGCACCAGATGAATATGTAATACATATTATGTACATACATATATATTTTAAATGTAGGCGAGTCGCGGCGCTAAAGTGTTTGTAAGAGTGAGTAAGATAGCATCTGCTATGGGGCATGTAAAAAGAAATTAAAAGACATAAATTTGATCTTAGAAGTTTAAAATATGTATATTTTCCCCTGATGCATGGGTTAGGGCAGTTGTATAGCACCACGACTCTACTTTAAAAGCTTAATACTTCGGATTATTTTACTGGTATATCCTGAAGGTCTCGGAAATGTCCATTTTTCTCTGCCGATTGTTTTAAATTTAGCTTCAAAATGCTTAAATACTCATCCTCGTTATGCCATCAATAAAGACCAGATTTCGAACACCCTTTGTCGAAATGCAACCCCAAATCATGATGTAACCCCACCGTGTTTTACGGTTGGTTTTTTAAATGATATTCTAAGATGCTCCCATGGTAAGACGAAGTTTATTTTTTTTTTTTTTTTGAATTGACGGCAAGACAATGGTTTGGCAGAACCTCAACACAGAGCTGCAGAAGAATCAATTATACCATGATATCATTAAAAATAATGGGTGTCACGCTAAATATTAAAGATGTTGCATGTTCAAGATAATGTTGGTATAATGCTTTTTACTTATCAAAAAAAAACCGAATATTAATGTGGCACGAATTTTAGGATTCTTGCTTTTGTTAATTTTCTTTTCTAATTTAAAATAAAGATTGTGACATTGTACCTCAGATTATTGAATGAGAATAATATATATTTATGTATTATTAGTGAAAGGCTACCAAACAAGACTGTATTTACCGATTTTAGATATGTTGAATAGTTTAAAGGCTAGACGGGTTTAAAGTTTTTTTTGAAGTACCTCTGCTGTGAACCACTACTGTATGTACATATGTACATAAAAAAATTGAATTGTATTTACACACAGACATACATATGTATGTATGCATACGTATATCTTCAGATGTACTTATCTTTGATCACTTGCCTACACGCATGAATATATACAATATACAAAAGTATGTATGTATATGTATACATACAATGTATGTGTTTACGAAATGGATAAGGAAAATTATTACTGTTAATTTCTTATTTATCTTTTTAGTTTAAAATGAGCATCAATTCACTGGTATACGAAATCGATTTTTCAAGCCTATCTGCACATATACACAATTTTCAATTTCACAGAACGCTTAACAAATACAGAAGTGTAGACAATACAAAACATATTTTTTTTATCAAGTTTTTTATCAACAACTTATTAATTGAATTAATTAAATAAAGTCCAAAAATAATCTGTAGTCTACTAACTTGTTGTTTTTAGTGGTGTGATATTTGACATACATTTTGGCTGTGAAAACACAGTAGTGTGATTAATAATAAGGGTTTAATATCGATAGAACGGCACGGCGATTTGGAACAATGACAAAAGAAATTATGTCTGTTCCGCACGATTCCCACTCGATCCATCTGTGGAGAATGGTTGAGATTAACGATGGATGTTAAACAGTGATTCCTACTGGCACCATCTACCATCACTTAACAGCTGATTTTACAGCTGCCATGGGCAGACTTGTTGCAAAGTGCAGCGACAAAAAAAAAACTTTAAATATCTGCAATTGTAAAACAAAACTAAAGAAAAATATATTTTACCTATATAGTTAGTAATAAATAATACTTTGCATATTGAATGATTTTAAATAGCCCGTAAGCCCCACATGTTATTAAATTGAACATGTAGAAATATGAAATATTGCATACATCAAAGTAAAAATTTATGTAAACAATTCAAATAATCTTTTGTTTTTGTTGTACATCAAAAGTAAAAATCTATGTAAACAATTCAAATAATTTTTTGTTTTTGTTGTTTTTTTTTCGATGTCATCTATAAGAGTAACAAATGAAAGCTGGCAGCAGACGATGTCTTCACCTTATGAGCGGCCGGTCATCTGTTGACAATAGTCTGGCGAGGCAAATACGATCTGCAATAGCAAACTATGTCTTTATTAACCAATAAAATTTTTTTCCATGTATTTGTATATTTATCACAATTAATTCATATTTTCCATTTTATACAAACAAAGGAACAAATACAATTAAATATTTATTTGCTATTCTTCATTTATTGAGCTAAGGACTCCTGAATGGCACTTTGAGTTCTTTGCAACTCTTCCAGTATGCCCCCGTATATCACTGTTGTGCTCTCGCTGGCTTGTTGCTGCCTTGCAAATTTTGGCGTGACCTTGCAATCTCCAGCAACGCGGCCTGTTTATCCACTCATTTCCTTTTTGAACATGTGTGGGCTTCTCCATTTCCCGGAATATTTTCCATCACACGGCAGGTCATTAATGTAAAATCTGACAGGGAAAGATAATTTAATTTAATCTAAAAATCATTTACACAGACATATACGTACTTTGATTGTGAATGGTCTCGATAATAGCTCGTAAATAACAATAGAGTGTTTTTTCTTTACGCTCAATCTCTGAACAGAAGCGAAAAAACTCAAAAAATTTGCAATGTTTTTGAGTTCTTCGTGTTGAACTCTTTTAACGATTTTATTTTCGGGAGTAATATAATAGTCGCTCTCGAGTTGAGACAGTGAGTGAGTGAATGACTGAAAAAGTTAATTCAAAAAGATTTGCAAACACTCTTTAAGGATTTTTTGAATTACCCTATAATTTCAATATTTTTAGACGTGACCGTCGTAATCGTAGGGTTGGTTCAGTTCTAATTGCTGTAGATTTCGCTGTATCATCGGGTCTGATAACGGGACCTGTCTCGAGTAGTATCGAATTTATATGCGTCAAAGTTTCAAGTCAAAGTCTTTTATTCGTTTTTCCATTTTTGTTACCTCTTTTTGCATTCCGCCCCAATCGGAATGGCGAACCTACTTACGTTCATTACTATTCATTATGTTCATTAATGATCTCCCGACCGTCCAATTCACTACCAAAATACTTTATAGAGAGATCGAGGATGACTCTTCCGAGCTGTTGAGCCAAATTAATATTTCCGTTCCATCCATAAGGACCCGCAATTACTAATTGCCCACACTTTCTACCCGCTCTGCATGAACCTTTTCGAATACTATGTAACGACTACAACAGACTTTGCCACGTTATCGGTTTGCAAACATCGCTTCCAGTTATAAAAGCTGCGCTGTTGTCCTTCCTCGCTGGTAATTAATTATATTCATTTTTACTTTAACCTATCCTATTTTAATGTATAACCTATTCTCTTATCACTTTTAATATTTTCTATATCTTTAGTTTAATATTTGTTTATATATGTAATACATATATACCCTGTAACGATCCTTTCTCGTCCTTCGGGATATTTATAATATCTCTTGGGCTAGGTTCGGCACAACAAAATTTATTTTGTGCCCCGGTGAAATCAGAACAGCTTTGTTTATTGATTTGGTTTTTTTATAATACGTTTATTTGCGATCGTTATGGGCTTGATTGGCTATGACAAGTTTCTCTGCGGTAGGTCTGGACTTGGACAGCGTTGTCGAATCACTTCGAATCCCTCGTCGTCCCTTCTTGCCTTCCTTTTGCTCCTGCAACCGTTGCGGGTCGTTGTCTCGGCCTGTATCGTGTGCTTGGTTGGTGCTCCACCCCTCTGCACCCCTTTCGCTGTGCTTGTTGAGATGGCTTTCGCTTTTTTTGGTTCTGGGATAAATCCCGTAGCTACTATCACGAAGCAGGATGTTCCTCAGCAATTGGTAATCGTCAGGATATATAGATCCTGGAATTTCCGGCAGTAGGATATATCCTCGTGCCTACCACTGACTTTGGATACTCCTGGAAATGCTTGGCTTCTCTCCCACTCACTCTAGCTTGGGTACGGTGTTTACTATCCTTATTTAAGGATTTGTTGCTGTCGAAATGAACTGTACAGGTTACTCGTAAGGCCTGTATAGTTCCTTGTTTTTCCTTTGCTCCTTCTGTTTCCTTGATAAGTTCTTAAGGTTACTCGTAAGGCCTTAATTACTTGTTACTTGATCACTACTTGATGACTTGATGCCTTTGGTTGACAGACGTTGCCTTTATATAGGCAGTTCCCATGGCCTCAGGAACACATTGGTGTGGTACCGCTATACAGCTGGTACATTTCCATCGGCCCTCTGCTTTCACCCACGCATTC
Source organism: Drosophila insularis (assembly GCA_018903935.1). Taxonomy (NCBI): domain Eukaryota; kingdom Metazoa; phylum Arthropoda; class Insecta; order Diptera; family Drosophilidae; genus Drosophila; species Drosophila insularis. Next base: position 95,573 of record JAEIFP010000606.1, on the reverse strand, counting down.
ACTTGTTGCTATGCGTGGTGAAAGTCCCGCAAATCCTTGGCGCATGTATCCACTTTCTCTGTGGCTGCGCGCCCATTTATTCCTTGTCCCTGTCTTTCTCGTTTGTACATATTGACTTGCATCACTTTCTTATGCTGGCGTCGCCTTTCTATTGGCCGCCCATCGTATCCCGTTGACTTTCTCAGCTTTCATCGCTGCCTTTGCCCGTCGCTCCCTTTGATCCACTTGTCATACCCAATTTCACACATATTCTCTCCTTATTATATTTACATACATATATATGACAATTATATTAACTTAAGCTATTGTTTAACGATAATCATATTGATTAAATTAACATACGAAATCGTTTAATTTCCCATACAATGCCCTTTCACACGCATATCGTATCTGTTAGATAGCGGGCTTCCCCATTGTTCATCCACCCCCCTTCGGTTCGCATATTCCCCTATCCAATCCACAAACCATCATTGCTTCATACAAAGCATGCATGCCCCGCACCCGTCTCATGGGCTTGCTTGGCCCTCACTTTTATTTTCTCTCGCTCACCAGATTTTGGCTGCTCGCAATGTAACTGCTTTCATTCTCATGAGCGTGACGTAGGCAGAGAGTGCGCTATTGGTCACCGATACTCTCCCTCACGCATAGTGTACGTGTGACATGCGTGTACACTTATTCAGCGTATTCTAATGCGTGCACTCATATTTGCCTCTCTGTGCTCTTAATTTGCATAAGTAGGCCAATGCCCCCGTTTGTGTGCAATTATGCAGTCAAGCCGGGTTCCATTTACTCTTATACAGCCACTAATACTCATTATGTTTCCCACGCATCTTCCCGCTTGTACGAAATCGCCAGCGGTTGCGTGGTGTTCGATCGGCCATGTTCGACCGGCCTCTTCCATTAGCTCTTATACGACCGAACTTATCGTATTATGTTTCCCACGCATCTTCCCGCTTGTACGAAATCGCCAGCGGTTGCGTGGGGTCCGGTCGGCCATGTTCGACCGGCCTCTTGCATTGGCTCTTATACGACCGAACTTATCGCATTATGTCTCCCACGCATCTTCCCGCTTGTACGAAAATCGCCAGCGGTTGCGTGGGGTTCGATCGGCAATGTTCGGCTGGCCTTGTTTATTTGATCATTTACATCCGATTTCACTCTTATACTTTAGTTTGTGTCTTGGCTGCGTTTGTATCTGGCTGTTTGTATCTTCTGTTTTGTGGCTTTGTATCTTGTTTGTTGTAGCTTGTTTGTTGTGTGGGACATTATTCTTGTGTATATAATGTACCTCACAACCCTTAGGTCGGAATGGGTAGAGGTTTTAACACTAACTTTGCTTGTTCGTATTCAGCGTTATGCGACTACGTATATAATAATAAATAAAAATAGATACTCATTTCCAATATTACAAGCAAAGAAAAAAATCTTTTACACATATATATTCCTATGTGGTTGCTCCATCCGTTGCAGCGTTTGTAGGCGCATTCATAAGTCCCGTTTAACCGTTGTATATAAGAACAGCTGCAAGCTCGTGCGCCAAATACCGGCACCTGGGTTTGCAGGCACTCTGCGCCTACATATGCTGTAACGTCATGTTGAGCTAAAGGCAAACAATTAATAATAAAACTTGCCCCACTATTTTTTGAGGTCGTCACGTTTCTTTTTACATATATATAGATACATATAAATGTACTATCACCTTGAATTGACAAGTCATATTTCATCATACTCTCGAGAAAATAATCTAATTTTGAAATTTCCAATCGTTCCGATATGCAGATAACAAACTTCTTTGAACTTCCATTCTAATTTCTTTGTTCCGCAGGGAAAAACCAATTACACCTCTTCGTTCTATTTCTCACGTGTTAGGTGGTACTAATTAACAATGTGTATTGTATTGCATTACAATGCGTTCCATTTCTTGTTGATGTTTTTTATTCCAAAGTGTTACAGGCCAATCCATGGGAATTTTCAAATTGTATTAGGCTATTCCAAACCCTTCCGTATCTTTTCGCGGCTTGATTTTCAATTCCAAGTCCTTCGAGCCAATCCTTGACCTTGCCATGCCATTATACAGCGTTCCAGTACATTCGAAAGCATTCCAAGGCCAATACTAGGGTTTTTCTAAAGCGTTCCCAACATTTCCAAACCGTTTCATTTTTCGTGCCTTGCTTGAATTCCAATTCCAAGTCAATCCAAGGGCGTTTCTACGCCACTCTAAAGCGTTCCAGGCCATTGCAAAGCGGTCAATATACTGCTAATATTGACAAGTTGCGCAAGCAACTTGAGGCGGTCACACCTCAGTCGTGGTGGGAGCAGGCCGCGGTAGATATACAGCTACTGCCAACCTTCATCGTAGCAGTGCCATAGTCCTTGGATACTCGGGCTGCTACGCAATGCAGGGTGCGAGGATGCTTCATGACACCTAGATAGTTGGCTCCCAAGTCCTCTTGTATTAATGGAACCAAAAGGTCGAGGGAGAAACTGAAGGATAAGTCCCAAAATAAGCGGTAAGTCCCTCACTGCTGCGGTGAAGAGCACAATCGCCTAGGCGCAGCAAACGATCGAGTTTGTTAACAATGTGAAGGAGCTGGTGGCTATTGAAGTGGCAGCGCTGCGCTGAGACCGGAAAGGGGCACCGGCTAACAAAAAAGGCACGCCCTCATCGTGCGATCGAGGTGGACAGGCGACACTTAATCGTGGCACTCATCGACCGCAACGATGCAAACGGTAGAATGACGGCTGAGCAGTGGAGACAGGTTGAGTTGAAGCTGCCGGACATCAATTCCTTGAGGATGGCGTCCCTGGAACGCCATCGCCCAGATGGCGCAGAGTGGTCTAATGGGGTCAAAATACTAAAATGAGGGTGCCTGACCTCACGTATGTGGCTATTGGAGTCACCGGACACCGAATTTTCGGGGCTTCCAGCTACATGGTAAACGACAGGGAAACGTCACCGGACGAACTGGGTTGTGGCTGCCAAACCAACAACACAAGGTTTGAGTCACAAGCAGCTTTTATCCTTTTAAACCTACCTGTTTGTCCTACGGGAAACGACTTAACACAATGGACAGTTGTAAACAGGACATTTTTCTCCGATAATATAGATCTATGATCCCCCAGCTCGCGCCGCACAGTACAACTGAAACCGAAAAAGAAGTAGAAACTGTAGTTTTAACGCTGACTCAATGCCTGACAGATGCCTATCATAAGGCGTGCAGGCGTGTGTAGCAAGCCACCCGAGTGGAATCCAGACTTTCATAGAACCCGGAAAAACTCCAAGAAATGTTTAAGTTGGGAAAACAAACCGATCATGACATTGTCTGGGGAGAATATAAGCTTATTCTTGGTCTATTTAAAAGAAAAATACGCGCAGCAAATACGGAAATCCTGGCGAGAATTTTGTTTGAATTTTGTTTTGTCTCAGAAACGGCCAGACTTCGCAAGCTGATAGTCACCCAACCGGTGGTCAACCGTCTGCTTCTCCGGGTACACTTCCCAGACTGCATTGACTCTGGTGAACACATAGATCCCCAACAGCCATATTCACAGCCATGTTTCAAATGGCTAGAAAGTCTGTCGTTTCCTGGTTCATAGAAATTTTGGAGGTATGTTTGAGGGTGCACGGGTTGACAGCAGTTTTATCCCCTCTACTATGGAACATCGTGGTAAACGACCTGCGGGGGAAACGATCATCATCTCGGGAATATGTCCCTCAATACTTCGTTCTCTAATTGCCTTGAAGCCGGGCTGGGCATAAATTCTCTGTACTAAGAGATACAAGGTTTCGCTCTGGATCCCACCTAAGATAGACGATATGTCTCTAACACCAAGAAACCAGATAATATACCTTGGTTTGACAATAGACAGCAAACCGTCCTGGAAGGCCAATGGGGAGGAATGGGCCAAGAAGGCAACCAATGCACTTATACACTTGGGGCCTTTCACCCCAACTCACACATTGGATTTTCATCTCAGTGGTGCGGCCTACTTTTCTATGGTGTGTTTGTCTGATGGTCGGCCGTGGAGAAGTCGACTGTAGTATACTTTTAGGAATAGCATTAGGCCACATACTTTTAGAAACAGATTATTAGTAATTAGAACTTAAGCATAATGGTGATTTTTGCACTGCCACTATAAGCTAATGTAAATGAAAAAAAAAAAATTTTAAACAGAAAAAATAAAATGTAAAAAAAAATTGTATATATATTGTCTACAAATTTTTAATAAGTCTTTCATAGCCAGAATACCCTCGAAAAAAGAGCAAAAACACAAAATTCATATTTTACATAGCCCAATATACACTAAAATGAGAAATACACACATATATATAATTAAATAATAAATTCCACCCAGCCTTATATACCCCAACATACCCTCACGAAGAGCACATGTCAAACATGTGCACTCAAAAGTGCACAAACAACATATGCACACTTGTAAAGCTTGCAGCGATCAAAGCAAGGGTTTCAAAAGAAGTTTAAAAAAGCTCAAGTCAAGTTTACAAAGCTTGCAAGAATACATAAAGCTTTCGGATCGTAGCAAACTTCACAATATCAAAGTTGCCCAATAACGAAGTTCAAATACTCTATAAGCAAAAATAATAATTTTTTTAAACAATTAAATATAAAAAAATGAATCTGAAACTAAAAAAAAAAATATATATATGTTATCGTATAAAGAAAATAAATGAAATAATAAAAGAACGAAATTAATTTTTACGAAATTATTTTGTAATATTAAGTATGGCATAAAGATAAAACCAAAAGTAACAGATATTATAAGATTTTCAAATGGACCAGGACATAGAAATATTAAAAGAACAGTTTTAGAAAGCGTACAAGTGCATAAAAAGGACGATTTATATACACCCGCAGACCATTAATAAACACCTTGAAACTAACTTTAAAAGTTGCAATAAAATAAAAAATAGCAATGTAGACACAAGCAGTGAATCAAATAATAAAACTTTCACCGAACTAATATACAGTTTAAATAAACAACTAATAAGTATAGCAACTAAACATAATATAAAATTCACAATATCAATAGATTCGAATCTAGAAGCAAATTTTGAACGTCTAGTAGCAAAAGACACCGACACCAGGTGTAGAAAATAACCCAGAAGACATTCAAGATACATATACAAGACCAAAGATGGTGCAAACAAAGATTAATAATAATACAGCTAAAACAGCTTCTAAGCTGATTCAAGTATGATGGTGGAGTAGAAACACTTCAAAGTTTCATAGATTTATTGGAATTAATTAATGAAATAAAGGCGAACACGAAGAAACAGCTATTAAAGTTATAAAAACAAAACTAAAAGGGGACGTTAGACTACTATTAACAAATGAAAACACAATAATAAGTATAATCCAAACATTAAAAAGGCAAATTAAGGGTGAAACAGTACAGGTAGCAGAGGCGAAATTAATAAATTTAAAACAAAATGGCAAGAACGCAAGTTTATTTATGTCAGGAATAGAAAATCTCACTAAATCATTAAAACGTGCGTTCATAAGAGACAACGTAAACCCTGAAACAGCAAAGAACTATGCAACTCAGACAGCAGTGAAATCAGTTATAAAGAACTGCGACAATGAAAAGGTCAGAACAATAATAGAAGCAGGCAATTTTACTGAAATGAATGATGTTATAGCTAAATTTGTAAATACATCCACAATTATGGAACAGGATCACAGCGTGTTTTATACTAAAAGAAACAACTACACAGATAGGAACTCGTATAATAATAATAATAGAAATTATAATAGTAATTACCAAAATAGAAACCTGTTCAATGAAAGACGTTAGTATTTCTTGAAGTTATTAAATGTTTATTTATTTATATATATATAGGCACTAGCACATAAACCAGTGACTAAAGGTTGTCGCAACCAACACATAAATTGGGTGGACTTCGGAGTGAGATTACAAAGGTAGAGATTGGGGGCCAAAGACACAGCGATGCACACCCGATGTAACTACAATTGGTATCTGATCTAACTAAGAATAATGCATTTCTTTTATAGTAAAAATAGAGAGCTCACCAGTGCATAGTTCGACATAGTGTTAGGTCAGCAAAATACGTCTTTATTGCATAGCAGCTTAATTAACTAGGTCTTTATTGTTAACTGCTGACCATTTCAAACCTACTTATGACTGATGAGCCATCGATATCTATAATCGGGTTACATACTAACTTGACATATATTTCTATATTATGATTGTCTTATTGTTATCTTATTTTATATAGTTCAAACACCAACATACTCCCGGCCGTTGAACATCTGTTCAACATTATCCAACGTTGACCGCAAAATTGCTGGGGGCTGGGTTTACTGCAGCAGGGGTCGGTATGGGATTGACGATCCTCACGGTTGTCTGATCTGGACCATTGTGTCTTTGGGGTTGTAAGCATCTTCTTATTCCATATACCATCACAAGAACCAATGGTATTGTTAGCGCTACGTAGGAGACGATAACATGGTGAGCCGGCTGGCTGAGGTCCTCTGGCAATTTCCAGTTTTGCTTAGTTTCCAGTTTTCCTTGAATGTTGCTTAATTCTTCGTAGCTAAGCTGCATCTTCGTGAATTGTGTTGTTGTTTGGGCTGCCTTTGTTGGGCCAATGCTGAAGTTGCCAAATCGCACATATGACAATTTTATTGTGTCTGTCGTATCTATACGGTGACCTGTTATTCGGATAGCAGAACTTCTTGCTGTACATGTCGGGTCTAGAGTTAACAATCCAGTCTTCTTGATAGTGACATCTTGGATGTTATCGTCACAGGTCACTGTGAGTTCAATTGGTCTGGTGGTGGCAAAAATCCACTGATTTTTGTGATACATGTCGTACCACACGAATGACCTGTTTGTGTGTTGTATTTGACACGCTGATGATTTTGTGTTTTTGAATAACTGGAACTCACAGTTGCTATTGGCCGTAAACGTTGTTTGTTTATCAAAACAAATATATTGCTCATTGTTGAGCTGATAGCATCGTTCCAGATCTGCTCTTGAGAGTCCAATGTATTGATTTTGTTCTTTGTTGACAGCAATAATGGGAATTTTAATTTTCATAGTTACAATCCCATGAGTTCCAACTGCTGGAATGGGTACTAGGTTATACAGTTGCACTGTCTGCGTTGCCACTAATGGAAACGTGACTTTAAATATCACATGATTGTTTGCGATTGTGTCTTGTGCCTTCATTAAGCCATATAATTGTAAGACGTCGTTATCTGGAACTGGCAAATCCAAACCAAACGGAAGATGTCTCTTCAGTTGGTTCAGATGTTCACGAAGCTGGCCTGGTGATAGTAGTAACGGGCTTATTTTACTATGATGGGCATGCGTAAATACTCGGGAAATTTCGGTTTGAATTAGTTGCAAATTCCCTGCAATAACTGTCATCTGAGTAGTTAGAGTGATATACCATTGTAATGCCTTTACCGCATTATCCTGGACCTTAGTCAACCGTAGTTGATGATATTTATTGTTGAATCAATCACAGATGTCTGGTTTTGTAGCAATGTCAATAAATAGTCTTCATTTGATTTAACCTTTCGTATGGTGCCTGACATCTCTGTTGCATACTTTGAGTCCAGCACACCAAATAAGCCGTTCGCTATGTTCCCAATTATATCCAAAGGCGATCGTCGTTGGCGTTCTATGTGAAGGAGATCATTTCCTGTTCGTAGCTCTGAGTTGACATGCTCGAAGTGTCTCTGCATTGCTGTGCATGCCTCTGGAACCTTCATTAACAAGCATATTTCTCCAACCTTTACTAATCCGTCTGAAAATGTCTTCAGGTCGGCCCAATATGGTTCGAGATCGTAAAATGCTACGATAGTCCAGTCAGACGTTGCCATTCTTCCTGTGCCAATACTTTCGTAGTATATGCCTGGTTTGGAGTTGAATCGAGTGATGTTGGTCCTTTGAGAAAATGCTATAGGAAGGAACAACAGCATTAGGCAGATCGTTATTGCCAATGGTGGCAGACCGGCTGACAAACGTCTTTTTGTCTTAGGTTCTGCAGTGTCCTCGATACCAGGGTCTTCTTGGGCATTGGTTTCTGTGTCATTGGCTTCGATTTTGCGTTTCATTCCCGTCTCTCTAAGCAAGGGGGCCAATTTATGGATGGCACGCTTGTAGGTGCCTCTGGCTGTCTTAACATCTACCACACGGACGTATCCATCCAGGCCTGGATACAATTTGATAATTCGTCCAATCGGCCACTGCAAGATTGGCACATTATCCTCCTTTAGAATTACCATCATGCCTTCTTTGACATTGTTATATGGTTTCTTCCATTTGGATGTACCCTGCAATTCCTGTAGGTACTCTTGAGACCATTGTGTCCAGAATGTATGCTTAAGCCGTTGCACTAATTCCCATTGCCCTGGAATGGATCGCTGTGTTACTGGCTCTGCATCAGGTTGAGCTACTAATGGTTCTCCGATCAATAGATGGCCTGGGGTTAGAGCTGTCAAGACGGGCGAGAGTTCAGTACTGCTTCAACATTGACAATAATGGTAGACAGTTGTTCAAACGTTAAATTTGCTGTCGATACGTTTTTCAATAGCAAATGCTTAGCGGATTTCACTGCAGCTTCCCATAATCCTCCGAAATGTGGAGACCGTGGTGGTATGAACTTAAATTGCACTCCTTTTTTGTTGCAAAACTCCTTAATAGTATCTGCTGCCTTCTCTGAGTGTATAGTATCATTCAGCTCCTTCAGTTGGTTGTTTGCTCCAACAAAGTTTGTTGCATTGTCGCAGTACAATGTCTGACATCTTCCTCTGCGTCCAATGAAGCGCTGAAGCGCACCTACGAATGAGGAGGTGGACAGGTCTCCGACCAACTCCAGGTGGACTGCCTTGGTTGCAAAGCATACAAATACTGCAATGTAAGCCTTGTCGGGACGTTTTCCTCGAACTTTATGGTGGATCCAGAATGGTCCACAATAGTCTACTCCGGCGTTGAGAAAGGGTCTATTTTGAGATACCCGGTGCTCAGGTAAGTCGCCCATGACTTGTTTAAAGAACTGAGGCCGGTACTTGGTGCATGTTACGCAGCCCTGGATCACATTCCGGACCATCGGCTTCACCTTAATGATGTGGTACTGTTGCCTAGCTATTCCGCGTAGTGCCTCATGTCCACAATGAAGATTCTCTTCATGAAGTTTCCTTAGTATCATTTTTACCACTGGATCATTATACGGCAAAAGATTTGGAGTCCTTGTTTCCGTTGATACTGGTGCTTGTTGTTGCCGAGTTGCTACTCGTATGATTGAATGTTCATCCAGTATTAGTGGCACCGTGCTTTTGCGATCTAGCGGTTGATCAGGTCGTTTCTTTAAGTGCCGTAATTCATATGCAAATCCTGTTTCTTGAATTTGCTTAATGATCACTCTCCGCGCTTGGTCCAACTCTTCCAACTCTAACTGAGCCGTTGGTTTCCTGTTCCGCTTGTGACAAAACCGTAGCACATACGCCACTATTCGCTGTAGCCGGTAAAACGAATTTCTGTGATTTACCGTATATATCCATTCACTCTTGTTGTTTGCCGTGGCAGTCAGCGTGCTGAATACCTTGGTTTTCTTCTCAGCGGTATCTATCGTACGCTCCGTTGGCTCAATGGGTGCTGGCCAGTCACGTTGTGGTCCATGCAAAAATAGTGGTCCATATAACCATAATGAATGTGTGCTAAGCTGGGCTGCTGATATACCTCGAGACAGAACATCAGCTGCGTTGAGCACTGATGACACATGACGCCATTGCCTTGGATGTGATACCGCATGTATTTTGGTCAACCGATTAGCCACAAACGTGTGGAAATGTGATGCCCGTGAATTAATCCAAGAGAGTACTACTGTTGAGTCTGACCAGAGAAATGATTCCACACCTTCTGATCCGAATTGGAGATCCTGCCGAACTCTATCCGTGAGTTCAGCTCCAAGTACAGCTGCACATAGTTCCAGCCGGGGCAGTGTCTGTTTTTCCAGGGGAGCCACTCTCGACTTGGCGCACAACAATCTGACCGAAATTTGGCCATTTTTATAGGTTGATCGGACATAAACTGCCGCACCATACGCCTTTTCTGATGCATCAACAAATGTATGCAATTCCTTTGTAGTGGCGACCTTGCCATCAAAAATATGCCTTGGAATTTTCATGTGGTTTAGTGCCTGTACATCCTCTCGGTAAGCTTCCCATTGCTTCTCCAAATACGGCGGTAGGTCCTCATCCATCTCAATTCGTTCGGTGGCAACATGTTGAAGAAACATTTTCGCTCTTACCACTACCGGTGCGAACAGTCCTAGAGGATCAAAGATTTGACCGACTTCAGATAGCACCACTCGTCTGGTTATTCCTTTTGTATGTCTTTGAGCCTTTCCACAAAATTGGTCTTCTTTGGGTGCCCATATGATTCCCAATGTTTTTCCAGTGTGTCACCGAGATTGATGTCAGCAATCGTATCCTCCTTTGGAATTTCTTTTAGAAGTTGACTGCTATTTGAACACCACTTTCGTAAGTTGAAACCCTTAGGTCTTAAGATTTCTAGCAGCTCCTGTCTTATTTGCAGGGCTTCTGGTAAACTGTCTGCTCCTGTAAGACAATCATCAACATAAAAGTCATTTTTTAATGCCAATGCTCCAGACGACAAATTTTCCATGTTTTTTAGCGCCAAATATTCCAGACACTGTCGCTAAATATGGGGCTGATGTTGTTCCATAAGTCACCGTTTTTAAACGATAAAACTTCAGTTCTTGACTTGGATCCTCTCTCCACACAATCATCTGATTGAATTGATCGGCAGGGTTTATCCAAACTTGACGATACATTTTTTCAATGTCCGCAGTGAACACATATTTGTGTGTCCTGAACCGCAGTAGAATTGAGAAGAGTTGACTCTGTACAACTGGTCCTGGATATAAAATATCGTTCAGTGATTTTCCTGATGACGTTTTGGATGATGCATCAAACACTACTCTTAGCTTGGTGGTGGTACTTTCGGGCTTTAGTACACAGTGATGCGGAATAAAGTAATGGTTCTTGGGTTCTTGGCTCCACCATTACCTGCTTCATATGTCCAAGCTGTTCATATTCTGACATAAATTTCACATACCCCTTTTTTATGTCAGGGCTCAATCGCCGCTCTAACGACATGAATCTTCTTATGGCTACTTCCCGAGATTCTCCAAGGGATGAAGCTTCTTCAGCAAATGGAAGCTTTACAATTAGTCGATTGTCAGCCGCCGTGTGTAGGTTATCGAGGAAGAATTTTTCACAATACTCTTCTTCTGGACTCCTATACCTTTTTATTGGCTCTAGTGTGTCTAGCTGCCAAAATCTTTCTAGAGATTCCTCTGGATTAGTTATGCCTACCATACATGTGATAGAAGCTGACGTTGACATATTAATTCTGCCAGCAACAATCCATCCCAATTCTGAATTTTGTAATGTTGGACGGTTTCGATTTCCCCGTCTTCTTTCTGTTAGCAGTATAGCATAGTGTATGTGTGCATGCGTGTGCTCTGTTGATTTGATGATGACGTAGTAGGCAGCAAGTTGAACCGATTTATATCAGCTGTAACTTGTGTTCTATTTATCCGATTAGATTCAAATTTTGGGATCTGAGATTTTATATGAAATACTATCATATTGGTATGGCGATACTCCAATTTTTGCAAAAAAGGTTTCCTCCAGAGCTATATGATATAGTGGTCCGATTCTCCCAATTTTTATACTTTATTTTTCCCAGGTAATAGCCAAAATACCCTTGAAACAAAAAGAAGAAAAAACAAAAACACAAAAATTCATATTTTTGAAATATACACTAAAATGAAACATACACAAAAAAAATACATGTAAATATATATATATAAATAATAAATTACAATCAGCCTAATATACCCCAACATACCCTAAAGAAGAGCGCATGTCACACTAACGAAGTCTAAATACCCTATAAGAAAAATAACAATGTTTTTTTTTGAAAACAATTAAATATTAGAAAATATAATCTTAAACAAATTGAAATACAATACAATATATGAAAAAAAACTATATGAAATATTAAGAGAACGAAATTAATTTAAGGGAATTAATTATGCCATAAAACAGAAACAGAATTTCAAATGGATCAGAACATAGAAATATTAAAAGAAAAATTTCAGAAAGCGTACAAGTGCATAAATAAGACAATTTACATACACCCTCAGACCATTAATAAGCACCTTGAAACTATCTTTGAGAGTTACAATAAAATGAAGTAAGTAAGTCGTCTCGCCGACTTGGGTATACCATACACCAATAAAACAAATATTTTAAATTTATAATAACAAATGCATTTTCGTATTTTTAAAAAAATCGGTTGTCATGCTTTTTACAAGCATATCTTAGTATTTCGCTCACTCAAGCATACGAGCACCCTAGCGCCCCCACCAGCCAACGGCCAACTCCGGCCATATGGAAAAAAGTTTATATGCATTACTTGGCTATTTTTATTTCGATTTTGATCAAATTTGGTATTTTGCTATTAGTATCAAATTTAAGTGTGCTAAATTTGATTGCACAAGGTTGAAAATTACGGGAGATAATCGAGTTTTTTCAAATTACGGGGGCGGAAAGAGGCGTGGCAAAATCTTTACACATCAAAAATGTGCGCAATTACTAAGCAAATATTCATACCAAATCCCGATAGCTCTTAAGATGGCTGAGTAAAACGCATACGCACAGACGGACGGACAGACGGACATGGCTATATCAACTCAGCTTCTCATGCTGATCAAGAATATATATACTTTATGGGGTCGGAAAAGCTTCCTTCTGCCTGTTACATACATTTTGGAGACTTTAATATACCATTTCACCCTATGGGTGTATGGTATAATAAAGAATAACAATACAGAAATATGCAATGAATCAAATAGTAAAATCTTCACTGAGCTAATATACAGTTTAAATTAACAACTAATAAGTATGGCAACAAAACATAATATAAAATTCACAATACCGGTAGATTCAAATCTAGAAGCAACTCTTGAACCTTTAGTAGCAAAAGACACAGAAGAGCCAAGTGTAGAAGATAACCCAGAAGACACTCTAGACATTTATACAAAACCAAAGATGGTGCAAACAAAGATTAAATTTCTAAATACAGCTTCTAAGCTGATTCAAGAATATGATGGTGGAGTAGAAACACTTCAAAGTTTCATAGATTCACTGGCATTAATCAATGAAATAAAAGCAGAACATGAAGAAACAGCTATTAAAGTCATAAAAACAAAACTAAAAGGGGACGTTAGACTACTAGTAACAAATGAAAACACTATAAATGGTATAATACAACATTAAAAAAAAAAATTAAGGTGAAACAGTTCAGGTAGCAGAGGCAAGATTAATGAATTTAAAAAAAAAAATGGCAAGAACGCAAGTTTATTTATGTCCGAAATAGAAAATCTCACTAAATCATTAAAACGCGCATTCATAACAGACAATGTAAACCCTGAAACAACAAAGAAATATGCAACTCAAACAGCAGTGAAATCAATTATAAAAAACTGCGAAAACGATAAGGTCAAAACAATAATAGAAGCAATTTTACTGAAATGAATGATATTATAGCTAAATTTGTAAATACATCTACAAATATGGAACAGGATCAAAGTGTCTTTTATACTAAAAAAAACAACTACACGAATAGAAACTCGTATAATAATAATAGAAATTATAATAATAATAATTATTAAAATAGAAACCCGAATGGTAATACTAACTATAACAATACTAGGAACAATAATAACCATAGTAATAATTATAATCGAAGAAATTATAGCAATAATAATACAAGAACTAATTACCCTACTAAAACATAACAAAATAATAATGTTAGACTTACAAACGTAGAAGAAAATTCGGAAAACTCCGAAAGTCCTCTGATGTAAAGAATCGAACAAATAAAATATATAGTTCAAATCCCAACCTTAATAGATACATTCCGTAAACTCTACTTTTACGATGTAGGGACAATAAAATTATGTATTAGACACAGGAGCTGATGTATCACTAATAAAACAAAAAATATTAAGGGAAGAAAATACAGTTGACATACACAGATGGACAAAACTTTGTGGAATAGGCAAAGGCGACCTATTTACAATAGGTGAAACCAAACTCAAGGTCAGCAACCTCTCAACGAAACACACCTTCCGAGTAATAGAAAATGATTTTTCCATCCCATGTGACGGAATTCTGGCTTGACTTTATAAAAGATTTAATTGCACACTCAATTATTCCACCAACAAATTGATAATAGATCCGTATAAATCAAGATATAAAATTATAATAAACATAGGGATCAGTCAAAACATACATGTGTTCCATATTCCATCTAAAACAGAAAAAATAGTATTCATTGCAATATCCTCAACAAATAATAACAGCATCATCCCTGATCGAGAATTGCAACCAGGGGTATTCGTTGCAAACACAATTGCCTCTAAGACTAACCCATATGTTCGCATATTAAATACTAATAACACAGACGTCCAAAGTACCAACATAAACCTAGTAAATGAAAATCTGAATCTGAAATCCTAATTATAGATAAATCACATGATTCGAAACATAAAGTCCCCATAATTAACAAGCTAGCACCCCCTTTTCCCGACTTTGTGAAGGAAACTCTACATAAATTATGCTCAGAATTTGATAATGTATTCGCAATAGAGTTTGAACAAATTTCTTTAAATAACGTCTATAAACAAAAATTAAGACTCAAAGACACAACACCAGTCTACACAAAAAATTACAGAATAGCGCATAGTCAAAAAAAGGAATCAATAAACAAGTTGATCAGTGATGATATCATTTAGCCATCGATGACTGAGTTCAATAGTCCGATTTTATTGGTTCCTAAAAAGTCGCTAGCTGGCAGCAATGAAAAAAGGTGGAGATTGGTAGTTTATTATAGGAAAATTAATAAACAACTAGTAGCGCATACATTGTAATGACCGGGTTCCATTTCGGATGAAATGATATTGTTGAGGACGGACACGTCAGTGTCCGTTGATTCTAGTTTTCAGATTGATTCTTTATTCCAAAATATTCTTTTGCTTAAGCTAAGTTTACATATATATTCTTATGCTGCGACTTATGCGACAGCTACAAAAGAGAGGGAGAGTGTCAGTACATACATACATATTGTTGGAGCGCATGCATCAAAGTGCTTGGTCAGCGTTCCCACGCTGGCCTGGCTCTAGCTCATGTTACGCTTGTGCATGCGTTGCTTATGTGAATATATGTATGTGCATATACAAATGCACATACATATATGATCATGCTTAGCTGTAGATTTATGTGAATATGTTTATGTACATCAATGTATATATATATAAACATATTCAAGTGCACAATTATATTTTAATGCGTATATGTTTAATTGTTTATACTTGCAACAGGGTGTTACAAGTTGAGCTTATTGTACTGAATGATTATTTGTATGAATATACTACACCTCCCCTTTTTAGAGAATAACGTAATACTATGGAGTTATTAATAATCATTAGATAGTTAATTAAAGGTAAGATAAGGGTAAGGTAAATGTGTATATAAGGGAAAAAAAATATTTTTTTTTTTTTTTGTGTCTTAGTTTGTGTCTGCTCAGACAAATTCTCTTTCTCTCTTTCTTTTCGAAATCATATGAATATATTTTCAATAATAGATGAATCCATAAAAAAAATTTTATATATATATTTTTTTTTGTGTTTTATTTGTTATTCCATTTTAGTCCTCTCGGTAAGCTTCCCATTGCTTCTCCAAATACGGCGGTAGGTCCTCATCCATCTCAATTCGTTCGGTGGCAACATGTTGAAGAAACATTTTCGCTCTTACCACTACCGGTGCGAACAGTCCTAGAGGATCAAAGATTTGACCGACTTCAGATAGCACCACTCGTCTGGTTATTCCTTTTGTATGTCTTTGAGCCTTTCCACAAAATTGGTCTTCTTTGGGTGCCCATATGATTCCCAATGTTTTTCCAGTGTGTCACAGTGTCTCATTGATGTCAACAATCGTATCCTCTTTTGGAATTTCTTTTAGAAGTTGACTGCTATTTGAACACCACTTTCGTAAGTTGAAACCCTTAGGTCTCAAGATTTCTAGCAGCTCCTGTCTTATTTGCAGGGCTTCTGGTAAACTGTCTGCTCCTGTAATGCCAATGCTCCAGACGACAAATTTTCCATGTTTTTTAGCGCCAAATATTCCAGACACTTTGTCGCTAAATATGGGGCTGATGTTGTTCCATAAGTCACCGTTTTTAAACGATAAAACTTCAGTTCTTGACTTGGATCCTCTCTCCACACAATCATCTGATTGAATTGATCGGCAGGGTTTATCCAAACTTGACGATACATTTTTTCAATGTCCGCAGTGAACACATATTTGTGTGTCCTGAACCGCAGTAGAATTGAGAAGAGTTGACTCTGTACAACTGGTCCTGGATATAAAATATCGTTCAGTGATTTTCCTGATGACGTTTTGGATGATGCATCAAACACTACTCTTAGCTTGGTGGTGGTACTTTCGGGCTTTAGTACACAGTGATGCGGAATAAAGTAATGGTTCTTGGGTTCTTGGCTCCACCATTACCTGCTTCATATGTCCAAGCTGTTCATATTCTGACATAAATTTCACATACCCCTTTTTTATGTCAGGGCTCAATCGCCGCTCTAACGACATGAATCTTCTTATGGCTACTTCCCGAGATTCTCCAAGGGATGAAGCTTCTTCAGCAAATGGAAGCTTTACAATTAGTCGATTGTCAGCCGCCGTGTGTAGGTTATCGAGGAAGAATTTTTCACAATACTCTTCTTCTGGACTCCTATACCTTTTTATTGGCTCTAGTGTGTCTAGCTGCCAAAATCTTTCTAGAGATTCCTCTGGATTAGTTATGCCTACCATACATGTGATAGAAGCTGACGTTGACATATTAATTCTGCCAGCAACAATCCATCCCAATTCTGAATTTTGTAATGTTGGACGGTTTCGATTTCCCCGTCTTCTTTCTGGTAGCAGTATAGCATAGTGTATGTGTGCATGCGTGTGCTCTGTTGATTTGATGATGACGTAGTAGGCAGCAAGTTGAACCGATTTATATCGGCTGTAACTTGTGTTCTATTTATCCGATTAGATTCAAATTTTGGGATCTGAGATTTTATATGAAATACTATCATATTGGTATGGCGATACTCCAATTTTTGCAAAAAAGGTTTCCTCCAGAGCTATATGATATAGTGGTCCGATTCTCCCAATTTTTATACTTTATCTGAAATCCTAATTATAGATAAATCACATGATTCGAAACATAAAGTCCCCATAATTAACAAGCTAGCACCCCCTTTTCCCGACTTTGTGAAGGAAACTCTACATAAATTATGCTCAGAATTTGATAATGTATTCGCAATAGAGTTTGAACAAATTTCTTTAAATAACGTCTATAAACAAAAATTAAGACTCAAAGACACAACACCAGTCTACACAAAAAATTACAGAATAGCGCATAGTCAAAAAAAAGGAATCAATAAACAAGTTGATCAGTGATGATATCATTTAGCCATCGATGACTGAGTTCAATAGTCCGATTTTATTGGTTCCTAAAAAGTCGCTAGCTGGCAGCAATGAAAAAAGGTGGAGATTGGTAGTTTATTATAGGAAAATTAATAAACAACTAGTAGCGCATACATTGTAATGACCGGGTTCCATTTCGGATGAAATGATATTGTTGAGGACGGACACGTCAGTGTCCGTTGATTCTAGTTTTCAGATTGATTCTTTATTCCAAAATATTCTTTTGCTTAAGCTAAGTTTACATATATATTCTTATGCTGCGACTTATGCGACAGCTACAAAAGAGAGGGAGAGTGTCAGTACATACATACATATTGTTGGAGCGCATGCATCAAAGTGCTTGGTCAGCGTTCCCACGCTGGCCTGGCTCTAGCTCATGTTACGCTTGTGCATGCGTTGCTTATGTGAATATATGTATGTGCATATACAAATGCACATACATATATGATCATGCTTAGCTGTAGATTTATGTGAATATGTTTATGTACATCAATGTATATATATATAAACATATTCAAGTGCACAATTATATTTTAATGCGTATATGTTTAATTGTTTATACTTGCAACAGGGTGTTACAAGTTGAGCTTATTGTACTGAATGATTATTTGTATGAATATACTACACCTCCCCTTTTTAGAGAATAACGTAATACTATGGAGTTATTAATAATCATTAGATAGTTAATTAAAGGTAAGATAAGGGTAAGGTAAATGTGTATATAAGGGAAAAAAATATTTTTTTTTTTTTTTTTGTGTCTTAGTTTGTGTCTGCTCAGACAAATTCTCTTTCTCTCTTTCTTTTCGAAATCATATGAATATATTTTCAATAATAGATGAATCCATAAAAAAAATTT
The DNA here is from genome assembly GCA_018903935.1 of Drosophila insularis. Taxonomy (NCBI): domain Eukaryota; kingdom Metazoa; phylum Arthropoda; class Insecta; order Diptera; family Drosophilidae; genus Drosophila; species Drosophila insularis. The sequence goes on along the minus strand of JAEIFP010000606.1, from coordinate 77,081 downwards.
TATATATATATTTTTTTTTGTGTTTTATTTGTTATTCCATTTTAGTCCTCTCGGTAAGCTTCCCATTGCTTCTCCAAATACGGCGGTAGGTCCTCATCCATCTCAATTCGTTCGGTGGCAACATGTTGAAGAAACATTTTCGCTCTTACCACTACCGGTGCGAACAGTCCTAGAGGATCAAAGATTTGACCGACTTCAGATAGCACCACTCGTCTGGTTATTCCTTTTGTATGTCTTTGAGCCTTTCCACAAAATTGGTCTTCTTTGGGTGCCCATATGATTCCCAATGTTTTTCCAGTGTGTCACAGTGTCTCATTGATGTCAACAATCGTATCCTCTTTTGGAATTTCTTTTAGAAGTTGACTGCTATTTGAACACCACTTTCGTAAGTTGAAACCCTTAGGTCTCAAGATTTCTAGCAGCTCCTGTCTTATTTGCAGGGCTTCTGGTAAACTGTCTGCTCCTGTAATGCCAATGCTCCAGACGACAAATTTTCCATGTTTTTTAGCGCCAAATATTCCAGACACTTTGTCGCTAAATATGGGGCTGATGTTGTTCCATAAGTCACCGTTTTTAAACGATAAAACTTCAGTTCTTGACTTGGATCCTCTCTCCACACAATCATCTGATTGAATTGATCGGCAGGGTTTATCCAAACTTGACGATACATTTTTTCAATGTCCGCAGTGAACACATATTTGTGTGTCCTGAACCGCAGTAGAATTGAGAAGAGTTGACTCTGTACAACTGGTCCTGGATATAAAATATCGTTCAGTGATTTTCCTGATGACGTTTTGGATGATGCATCAAACACTACTCTTAGCTTGGTGGTGGTACTTTCGGGCTTTAGTACACAGTGATGCGGAATAAAGTAATGGTTCTTGGGTTCTTGGCTCCACCATTACCTGCTTCATATGTCCAAGCTGTTCATATTCTGACATAAATTTCACATACCCCTTTTTTATGTCAGGGCTCAATCGCCGCTCTAACGACATGAATCTTCTTATGGCTACTTCCCGAGATTCTCCAAGGGATGAAGCTTCTTCAGCAAATGGAAGCTTTACAATTAGTCGATTGTCAGCCGCCGTGTGTAGGTTATCGAGGAAGAATTTTTCACAATACTCTTCTTCTGGACTCCTATACCTTTTTATTGGCTCTAGTGTGTCTAGCTGCCAAAATCTTTCTAGAGATTCCTCTGGATTAGTTATGCCTACCATACATGTGATAGAAGCTGACGTTGACATATTAATTCTGCCAGCAACAATCCATCCCAATTCTGAATTTTGTAATGTTGGACGGTTTCGATTTCCCCGTCTTCTTTCTGGTAGCAGTATAGCATAGTGTATGTGTGCATGCGTGTGCTCTGTTGATTTGATGATGACGTAGTAGGCAGCAAGTTGAACCGATTTATATCGGCTGTAACTTGTGTTCTATTTATCCGATTAGATTCAAATTTTGGGATCTGAGATTTTATATGAAATACTATCATATTGGTATGGCGATACTCCAATTTTTGCAAAAAAGGTTTCCTCCAGAGCTATATGATATAGTGGTCCGATTCTCCCAATTTTTATACTTTATTTTTCCCAGGTAATAGCCAAAATACCCTTGAAACAAAAAAAGAAGAAAAAACAAAAACACAAAAATTCATATTTTTGAAATATACACTAAAATGAAACATACACAAAAAAAATACATGTAAATATATATATATAAATAATAAATTACAATCAGCCTAATATACCCCAACATACCCTAAAGAAGAGCGCATGTCACACTAACGAAGTCTAAATACCCTATAAGAAAAAATATCAAAGAAGCTAACTTCGGCTATGCCGAAGTTTATATACCCTTGCAGTATACTTGGCAATAATATTTTTCCTTTTTGAAATTTCTTTCCCTGCAACTCAATTCATCAATACACAAACAAAATATTATTTCTCTTTTTACCACAAGTTTTTCTTCTTCCATCATTTTCTAAGCAAAGCACGGCACGCATACACATACAGTTCATGTAGCGTTGCGTCTGTGTGTGTATGCGTGTGCTCTGTTGATTTGATGATGGCAGTAGTAGGCAGCAAGCAGCGCTGCCGGCAGCGTTTGAACCGATTTATATTGACTGTAACTTGTGTACTATTTATCGGATCAGATTCAAATTTTGGGATCTGAGATTTTTTATATAATACTAGCATATTGGTAAATTTCATGGGGATACTCCAATTTTTGCAAAAATGTTTCCTCCAGAGCTAGATGATATAGTGGTCCGATTCTGCCAATTTTCATACTTTATTTTTCCCAGGTAGTAAAACGCATACGCACAGACGGACGGACAGATGGACAGACGGACATGGCTATATCAACTCAGCTTCTCATGCTGATCAAGAATATATATACTTTATAGGGTCGGAAACGTCTCCTTCTGTGCGTTACAAACATCTGACCAATTTTATAATACCCTCTGCAAGGGTATAATAACAATGTTTTTTTTTGAAAACAATTAAATATTAGAAAATATAATCTTAAACAAATTGAAATACAATACAATATATGAAAAAAAACTATATGAAATATTAAGAGAACGAAATTAATTTAAGGGAATTAATTATGCCATAAAACAGAAACAGAATTTCAAATGGATCAGAACATAGAAATATTAAAAGAAAAATTTCAGAAAGCGTACAAGTGCATAAATAAGACAATTTACATACACCCTCAGACCATTAATAAGCACCTTGAAACTATCTTTGAGAGTTACAATAAAATGAAGTAAGTAAGTCGTCTCGCCGACTTGGGCCATACACCAATAAAACAAATATTTTAAATTTATAATAACAAATGCATTTTCGTATTTTTAAAAAAATCGGTTGTCATGCTTTTTACAAGCATATCTTAGTATTTCGCTCACTCAAGCATACGAGCACCCTAGCGCCCCCACCAGCCAACGGCCAACTCCGGCCATATGGAAAAAGTTTATATGCATTACTTGGCTATTTTTATTTCGATTTTGATCAAATTTGGTATTTTGCTATTAGTATCAAATTTAAGTGTGCTAAATTTGATTGCACAAGGTTGAAAATTACGGGAGATAATCGAGTTTTTTCAAATTACGGGGGCGGAAAGAGGCGTGGCAAAATCTTTACACATCAAAAATGTGCGCAATTACTAAGCAAATATTCATACCAAATCCCGATAGCTCTTAAGATGGCTGAGTAAAACGCATACGCACAGACGGACGGACAGACGGACATGGCTATATCAACTCAGCTTCTCATGCTGATCAAGAATATATATACTTTATGGGGTCGGAAAAGCTTCCTTCTGCCTGTTACATACATTTTGGAGACTTTAATATACCATTTCACCCTATGGGTGTATGGTATAATAAAGAATAACAATACAGAAATATGCAATGAATCAAATAGTAAAATCTTCACTGAGCTAATATACAGTTTAAATTAACAACTAATAAGTATGGCAACAAAACATAATATAAAATTCACAATACCGGTAGATTCAAATCTAGAAGCAACTCTTGAACCTTTAGTAGCAAAAGACACAGAAGAGCCAAGTGTAGAAGATAACCCAGAAGACACTCTAGACATTTATACAAAACCAAAGATGGTGCAAACAAAGATTAAATTTCTAAATACAGCTTCTAAGCTGATTCAAGAATATGATGGTGGAGTAGAAACACTTCAAAGTTTCATAGATTCACTGGCATTAATCAATGAAATAAAAGCAGAACATGAAGAAACAGCTATTAAAGTCATAAAAACAAAACTAAAAGGGGACGTTAGACTACTAGTAACAAATGAAAACACTATAAATGGTATAATACAACATTAAAAAAAAAAAATTAAGGTGAAACAGTTCAGGTAGCAGAGGCAAGATTAATGAATTTAAAAAAAAATGGCAAGAACGCAAGTTTATTTATGTCCGAAATAGAAAATCTCACTAAATCATTAAAACGCGCATTCATAACAGACAATGTAAACCCTGAAACAACAAAGAAATATGCAACTCAAACAGCAGTGAAATCAATTATAAAAAACTGCGAAAACGATAAGGTCAAAACAATAATAGAAGCAATTTTACTGAAATGAATGATATTATAGCTAAATTTGTAAATACATCTACAAATATGGAACAGGATCAAAGTGTCTTTTATACTAAAAAAAACAACTACACGAATAGAAACTCGTATAATAATAATAGAAATTATAATAATAATAATTATTAAAATAGAAACCCGAATGGTAATACTAACTATAACAATACTAGGAACAATAATAACCATAGTAATAATTATAATCGAAGAAATTATAGCAATAATAATACAAGAACTAATTACCCTACTAAAACATAACAAAATAATAATGTTAGACTTACAAACGTAGAAGAAAATTCGGAAAACTCCGAAAGTCCTCTGATGTAAAGAATCGAACAAATAAAATATATAGAAAAAGAAGAAAATATAGCAATAATAATACAAGAACTAATTACCCTACTAAAACACAACAAAATAATAATGTTAGACTTACAAAAGTAGAAGAAAATTCGTAAAACTCCGAAAGTCCTCTGATGTAAAGAATCGAACAAATAAAATATATAGTTCAAATCCCAACCTTAATAGATACATTCCGTAAACTCTACTTTTACGATGTAGGGACAATAAAATTATGTATTAGACACAGGAGCTGATGTATCACTAATAAAACAAAAAATATTAAGGGAAGAAAATACAGTTGACATACACAGATGGACAAAACTTTGTGGAATAGGCAAAGGCGACCTATTTACAATAGGTGAAACCAAACTCAAGGTCAGCAACCTCTCAACGAAACACACCTTCCGAGTAATAGAAAATGATTTTTCCATCCCATGTGACGGAATTCTGGCTTGACTTTATAAAAGATTTAATTGCACACTCAATTATTCCACCAACAAATTGATAATAGATCCGTATAAATCAAGATATAAAATTATAATAAACATAGGGATCAGTCAAAACATACATGTGTTCCATATTCCATCTAAAACAGAAAAAATAGTATTCATTGCAATATCCTCAACAAATAATAACAGCATCATCCCTGATCGAGAATTGCAACCAGGGGTATTCGTTGCAAACACAATTGCCTCTAAGACTAACCCATATGTTCGCATATTAAATACTAATAACACAGACGTCCAAAGTACCAACATAAACCTAGTAAATGAAAATCTGAATCTGAAATCCTAATTATAGATAAATCACATGATTCGAAACATAAAGTCCCCATAATTAACAAGCTAGCACCCCCTTTTCCCGACTTTGTGAAGGAAACTCTACATAAATTATGCTCAGAATTTGATAATGTATTCGCAATAGAGTTTGAACAAATTTCTTTAAATAACGTCTATAAACAAAAATTAAGACTCAAAGACACAACACCAGTCTACACAAAAAATTACAGAATAGCGCATAGTCAAAAAAAAGGAATCAATAAACAAGTTGATCAGTGATGATATCATTTAGCCATCGATGACTGAGTTCAATAGTCCGATTTTATTGGTTCCTAAAAAGTCGCTAGCTGGCAGCAATGAAAAAAGGTGGAGATTGGTAGTTCATTATAGGAAAATTAATAAACAACTAGTAGCGCATACATTGTAATGACCGGGTTCCATTTCGGATGAAATGATATTGTTGAGGACGGACACGTCAGTGTCCGTTGATTCTAGTTTTCAGATTGATTCTTTATTCCAAAATATTCTTTTGCTTAAGCTAAGTTTACATATATATTCTTATGCTGCGACTTATGCGACAGCTACAAAAGAGAGGGAGAGTGTCAGTACATACATACATATTGTTGGAGCGCATGCATCAAAGTGCTTGGTCAGCGTTCCCACGCTGGCCTGGCTCTAGCTCATGTTACGCTTGTGCATGCCTTGCTTATGTGAATATATGTATGTGCATATACAAATGCACATACATATATGATCATGCTTAGCTGTAGATTTATGTGAATATGTTTATGTACATCAATGTATATATATATAAACATATTCAAGTGCACAATTATATTTTAATGCGTATATGTTTAATTGTTTATACTTGCAACAGGGTGTTACAAGTTGAGCTTATTGTACTGAATGATTATTTGTATGAATATACTACACCTCCCCTTTTTAGAGAATAACGTAATACTATGGAGTTATTAATAATCATTAGATAGTTAATTAAAGGTAAGATAAGGGTAAGGTAAATGTGTATATAAGGGAAAAAAATATTTTTTTTTTTTTTTTGTGTCTTAGTTTGTGTCTGCTCAGACAAATTCTCTTTCTCTCTTTCTTTTCGAAATCATATGAATATATTTTCAATAATAGATGAATCCATAAAAAAAATTTTATATATATATTTTTTTTTGTGTTTTATTTGTTATTCCATTTTAGTCCTCTCGGTAAGCTTCCCATTGCTTCTCCAAATACGGCGGTAGGTCCTCATCCATCTCAATTCGTTCGGTGGCAACATGTTGAAGAAACATTTTCGCTCTTACCACTACCGGTGCGAACAGTCCTAGAGGATCAAAGATTTGACCGACTTCAGATAGCACCACTCGTCTGGTTATTCCTTTTGTATGTCTTTGAGCCTTTCCACAAAATTGGTCTTCTTTGGGTGCCCATATGATTCCCAATGTTTTTCCAGTGTGTCACAGTGTCTCATTGATGTCAACAATCGTATCCTCTTTTGGAATTTCTTTTAGAAGTTGACTGCTATTTGAACACCACTTTCGTAAGTTGAAACCCTTAGGTCTCAAGATTTCTAGCAGCTCCTGTCTTATTTGCAGGGCTTCTGGTAAACTGTCTGCTCCTGTAATGCCAATGCTCCAGACGACAAATTTTCCATGTTTTTTAGCGCCAAATATTCCAGACACTTTGTCGCTAAATATGGGGCTGATGTTGTTCCATAAGTCACCGTTTTTAAACGATAAAACTTCAGTTCTTGACTTGGATCCTCTCTCCACACAATCATCTGATTGAATTGATCGGCAGGGTTTATCCAAACTTGACGATACATTTTTTCAATGTCCGCAGTGAACACATATTTGTGTGTCCTGAACCGCAGTAGAATTGAGAAGAGTTGACTCTGTACAACTGGTCCTGGATATAAAATATCGTTCAGTGATTTTCCTGATGACGTTTTGGATGATGCATCAAACACTACTCTTAGCTTGGTGGTGGTACTTTCGGGCTTTAGTACACAGTGATGCGGAATAAAGTAATGGTTCTTGGGTTCTTGGCTCCACCATTACCTGCTTCATATGTCCAAGCTGTTCATATTCTGACATAAATTTCACATACCCCTTTTTTTATGTCAGGGCTCAATCGCCGCTCTAACGACATGAATCTTCTTATGGCTACTTCCCGAGATTCTCCAAGGGATGAAGCTTCTTCAGCAAATGGAAGCTTTACAATTAGTCGATTGTCAGCCGCCGTGTGTAGGTTATCGAGGAAGAATTTTTCACAATACTCTTCTTCTGGACTCCTATACCTTTTTATTGGCTCTAGTGTGTCTAGCTGCCAAAATCTTTCTAGAGATTCCTCTGGATTAGTTATGCCTACCATACATGTGATAGAAGCTGACGTTGACATATTAATTCTGCCAGCAACAATCCATCCCAATTCTGAATTTTGTAATGTTGGACGGTTTCGATTTCCCCGTCTTCTTTCTGGTAGCAGTATAGCATAGTGTATGTGTGCATGCGTGTGCTCTGTTGATTTGATGATGACGTAGTAGGCAGCAAGTTGAACCGATTTATATCGGCTGTAACTTGTGTTCTATTTATCCGATTAGATTCAAATTTTGGGATCTGAGATTTTATATGAAATACTATCATATTGGTATGGCGATACTCCAATTTTTGCAAAAAGGTTTCCTCCAGAGCTATATGATATAGTGGTCCGATTCTCCCAATTTTTATACTTTATTTTTCCCAGGTAATAGCCAAAATACCCTTGAAACAAAAAGAAGAAAAAACAAAAACACAAAAATTCATATTTTTGAAATATACACTAAAATGAAACATACACAAAAAAAATACATGTAAATATATATATATAAATAATAAATTACAATCAGCCTAATATACCCCAACATACCCTAAAGAAGAGCGCATGTCACACTAACGAAGTCTAAATACCCTATAAGAAAAAATATCAAAGAAGCTAACTTCGGCTATGCCGAAGTTTATATACCCTTGCAGTATACTTGGCAATAATATTTTTCCTTTTTGAAATTTCTTTCCCTGCAACTCAATTCATCAATACACAAACAAAATATTATTTCTCTTTTTACCACAAGTTTTTCTTCTTCCATCATTTTCTAAGCAAAGCACGGCACGCATACACATACAGTTCATGTAGCGTTGCGTCTGTGTGTGTATGCGTGTGCTCTGTTGATTTGATGATGGCAGTAGTAGGCAGCAAGCAGCGCTGCCGGCAGCGTTTGAACCGATTTATATTGACTGTAACTTGTGTACTATTTATCGGATCAGATTCAAATTTTGGGATCTGAGATTTTTTATATAATACTAGCATATTGGTAAATTTCATGGGGATACTCCAATTTTTGCAAAAATGTTTCCTCCAGAGCTAGATGATATAGTGGTCCGATTCTGCCAATTTTCATACTTTATTTTTCCCAGGTAATAAAAAGCCCCCAAAAAAATTTCATCCCGATAGCTCGTAAGATGGCTGAGTAAAACGCATACGCACAGACGGACGGACAGATGGACAGACGGACATGGCTATATCAACTCAGCTTCTCATGCTGATCAAGAATATATATACTTTATAGGGTCGGAAACGTCTCCTTCTGTGCGTTACAAACATCTGACCAATTTTATAATACCCTCTGCAAGGGTATAATAACAATGTTTTTTTTTGAAAACAATTAAATATTAGAAAATATAATCTTAAACAAATTGAAATACAATACAATATATGAAAAAAAACTATATGAAATATTAAGAGAACGAAATTAATTTAAGGGAATTAATTATGCCATAAAACAGAAACAGAATTTCAAATGGATCAGAACATAGAAATATTAAAAGAAAAATTTCAGAAAGCGTACAAGTGCATAAATAAGACAATTTACATACACCCTCAGACCATTAATAAGCACCTTGAAACTATCTTTGAGAGTTACAATAAAATGAAGTAAGTAAGTCGTCTCGCCGACTTGGGCCATACACCAATAAAACAAATATTTTAAATTTATAATAACAAATGCATTTTCGTATTTTTAAAAAAATCGGTTGTCATGCTTTTTACAAGCATATCTTAGTATTTCGCTCACTCAAGCATACGAGCACCCTAGCGCCCCCACCAGCCAACGGCCAACTCCGGCCATATGGAAAAAAGTTTATATGCATTACTTGGCTATTTTTATTTCGATTTTGATCAAATTTGGTATTTTGCTATTAGTATCAAATTTAAGTGTGCTAAATTTGATTGCACAAGGTTGAAAATTACGGGAGATAATCGAGTTTTTTCAAATTACGGGGGCGGAAAGAGGCGTGGCAAAATCTTTACACATCAAAAATGTGCGCAATTACTAAGCAAATATTCATACCAAATCCCGATAGCTCTTAAGATGGCTGAGTAAAACGCATACGCACAGACGGACGGACAGACGGACATGGCTATATCAACTCAGCTTCTCATGCTGATCAAGAATATATATACTTTATGGGGTCGGAAAAGCTTCCTTCTGCCTGTTACATACATTTTGGAGACTTTAATATACCATTTCACCCTATGGGTGTATGGTATAATAAAGAATAACAATACAGAAATATGCAATGAATCAAATAGTAAAATCTTCACTGAGCTAATATACAGTTTAAATTAACAACTAATAAGTATGGCAACAAAACATAATATAAAATTCACAATACCGGTAGATTCAAATCTAGAAGCAACTCTTGAACCTTTAGTAGCAAAAGACACAGAAGAGCCAAGTGTAGAAGATAACCCAGAAGACACTCTAGACATTTATACAAAACCAAAGATGGTGCAAACAAAGATTAAATTTCTAAATACAGCTTCTAAGCTGATTCAAGAATATGATGGTGGAGTAGAAACACTTCAAAGTTTCATAGATTCACTGGCATTAATCAATGAAATAAAAGCAGAACATGAAGAAACAGCTATTAAAGTCATAAAAACAAAACTAAAAGGGGACGTTAGACTACTAGTAACAAATGAAAACACTATAAATGGTATAATACAACATTAAAAAAAAAAAATTAAGGTGAAACAGTTCAGGTAGCAGAGGCAAGATTAATGAATTTAAAAAAAAAATGGCAAGAACGCAAGTTTATTTATGTCCGAAATAGAAAATCTCACTAAATCATTAAAACGCGCATTCATAACAGACAATGTAAACCCTGAAACAACAAAGAAATATGCAACTCAAACAGCAGTGAAATCAATTATAAAAAACTGCGAAAACGATAAGGTCAAAACAATAATAGAAGCAATTTTACTGAAATGAATGATATTATAGCTAAATTTGTAAATACATCTACAAATATGGAACAGGATCAAAGTGTCTTTTATACTAAAAAAAAACAACTACACGAATAGAAGCTCGTATAATAATAATAGAAATTATAATAATAATAATTATTAAAATAGAAACCCGAATGGTAATACTAACTATAACAATACTAGGAACAATAATAACCATAGTAATAATTATAATCGAAGAAATTATAGCAATAATAATACAAGAACTAATTACCCTACTAAAACATAACAAAATAATAATGTTAGACTTACAAACGTAGAAGAAAATTCGGAAAACTCCGAAAGTCCTCTGATGTAAAGAATCGAACAAATAAAATATATAGAAAAAGAAGAAAATATAGCAATAATAATACAAGAACTAATTACCCTACTAAAACACAACAAAATAATAATGTTAGACTTACAAAAGTAGAAGAAAATTCGTAAAACTCCGAAAGTCCTCTGATGTAAAGAATCGAACAAATAAAATATATAGTTCAAATCCCAACCTTAATAGATACATTCCGTAAACTCTACTTTTACGATGTAGGGACAATAAAATTATGTATTAGACACAGGAGCTGATGTATCACTAATAAAACAAAAAATATTAAGGGAAGAAAATACAGTTGACATACACAGATGGACAAAACTTTGTGGAATAGGCAAAGGCGACCTATTTACAATAGGTGAAACCAAACTCAAGGTCAGCAACCTCTCAACGAAACACACCTTCCGAGTAATAGAAAATGATTTTTCCATCCCATGTGACGGAATTCTGGCTTGACTTTATAAAAGATTTAATTGCACACTCAATTATTCCACCAACAAATTGATAATAGATCCGTATAAATCAAGATATAAAATTATAATAAACATAGGGATCAGTCAAAACATACATGTGTTCCATATTCCATCTAAAACAGAAAAAATAGTATTCATTGCAATATCCTCAACAAATAATAACAGCAACATCCCTGATCGAGAATTGCAACCAGGGGTATTCGTTGCAAACACAATTGCCTCTAAGACTAACCCATATGTTCGCATATTAAATACTAATAACACAGACGTCCAAAGTACCAACATAAACCTAGTAAATGAAAATCTGAATCTGAAATCCTAATTATAGATAAATCACATGATTCGAAACATAAAGTCCCCATAATTAACAAGCTAGCACCCCCTTTTCCCGACTTTGTGAAGGAAACTCTACATAAATTATGCTCAGAATTTGATAATGTATTCGCAATAGAGTTTGAACAAATTTCTTTAAATAACGTCTATAAACAAAAATTAAGACTCAAAGACACAACACCAGTCTACACAAAAAATTACAGAATAGCGCATAGTCAAAAAAAAGGAATCAATAAACAAGTTGATCAGTGATGATATCATTTAGCCATCGATGACTGAGTTCAATAGTCCGATTTTATTGGTTCCTAAAAAGTCGCTAGCTGGCAGCAATGAAAAAAGGTGGAGATTGGTAGTTCATTATAGGAAAATTAATAAACAACTAGTAGCGCATACATTGTAATGACCGGGTTCCATTTCGGATGAAATGATATTGTTGAGGACGAACACGTCAGTGTCCGTTGATTCTAGTTTTCCTGTAATGCCAATGCTCCAGACGACAAATTTTCCATGTTTTTTAGCGCCAAATATTCCAGACACTTTGTCGCTAAATATGGGGCTGATGTTGTTCCATAAGTCACCGTTTTTAAACGATAAAACTTCAGTTCTTGACTTGGATCCTCTCTCCACACAATCATCTGATTGAATTGATCGGCAGGGTTTATCCAAACTTGACGATACATTTTTTCAATGTCCGCAGTGAACACATATTTGTGTGTCCTGAACCGCAGTAGAATTGAGAAGAGTTGACTCTGTACAACTGGTCCTGGATATAAAATATCGTTCAGTGATTTTCCTGATGACGTTTTGGAAGATGCATCAAACACTACTCTTAGCTTGGTGGTGGTACTTTCGGGCTTTAGTACACAGTGATGCGGAATAAAGTAATGGTTCTTGGGTTCTTGGCTCCACCATTACCTGCTTCATATGTCCAAGCTGTTCATATTCTGACATAAATTTCACATACCCCTTTTTTATGTCAGGGCTCAATCGCCGCTCTAACGACATGAATCTTCTTATGGCTACTTCCCGAGATTCTCCAAGGGATGAAGCTTCTTCAGCAAATGGAAGCTTTACAATTAGTCGATTGTCAGCCGCCGTGTGTAGGTTATCGAGGAAGAATTTTTCACAATACTCTTCTTCTGGACTCCTATACCTTTTTATTGGCTCTAGTGTGTCTAGCTGCCAAAATCTTTCTAGAGATTCCTCTGGATTAGTTATGCCTACCATACATGTGATAGAAGCTGACGTTGACATATTAATTCTGCCAGCAACAATCCATCCCAATTCTGAATTTTGTAATGTTGGACGGTTTCGATTTCCCCGTCTTCTTTCTGGTAGCAGTATAGCATAGTGTATGTGTGCATGCGTGTGCTCTGTTGATTTGATGATGACGTAGTAGGCAGCAAGTTGAACCGATTTATATCGGCTGTAACTTGTGTTCTATTTATCCGATTAGATTCAAATTTTGGGATCTGAGATTTTATATGAAATACTATCATATTGGTATGGCGATACTCCAATTTTTGCAAAAAAGGTTTCCTCCAGAGCTATATGATATAGTGGTCCGATTCTCCCAATTTTTATACTTTATTTTTCCCAGGTAATAGCCAAAATACCCTTGAAACAAAAAGAAGAAAAAACAAAAACACAAAAATTCATATTTTTGAAATATACACTAAAATGAAACATACACAAAAAAAATACATGTAAATATATATATATAAATAATAAATTACAATCAGCCTAATATACCCCAACATACCCTAAAGAAGAGCGCATGTCACACTAACGAAGTCTAAATACCCTATAAGAAAAAATATCAAAGAAGCTAACTTCGGCTATGCCGAAGTTTATATACCCTTGCAGTATACTTGGCAATAATATTTTTCCTTTTTGAAATTTCTTTCCTGCAACTCAATTCATCAATACACAAACAAAATATTATTTCTCTTTTTACCACAAGTTTTTCTTCTTCCATCATTTTCTAAGCAAAGCACGGCACGCATACACATACAGTTCATGTAGCGTTGCGTCTGTGTGTGTATGCGTGTGCTCTGTTGATTTGATGATGGCAGTAGTAGGCAGCAAGCAGCGCTGCCGGCAGCGTTTGAACCGATTTATATTGACTGTAACTTGTGTACTATTTATCGGATCAGATTCAAATTTTGGGATCTGAGATTTTTATATAATACTAGCATATTGGTAAATTTCATGGGGATACTCCAATTTTTGCAAAAATGTTTCCTCCAGAGCTAGATGATATAGTGGTCCGATTCTGCCAATTTTCATACTTTATTTTTCCCAGGTAATAAAAAGCCCCCAAAAAATTTCATCCCGATAGCTCGTAAGATGGCTGAGTAAAACGCATACGCACAGACGGACGGACAGATGGACAGACGGACATGGCTATATCAACTCAGCTTCTCATGCTGATCAAGAATATATATACTTTATAGGGTCGGAAACGTCTCCTTCTGTGCGTTACAAACATCTGACCAATTTTATAATACCCTCTGCAAGGGTATAATAACAATGTTTTTTTTTTGAAAACAATTAAATATTAGAAAATATAATCTTAAACAAATTGAAATACAATACAATATATGAAAAAAACTATATGAAATATTAAGGGAACGAAATTAATTTAAGGGAATTAATTATGCCATAAAACAGAAACAGAATTTCAAATGGATCAGAACATAGAAATATTAAAAGAAAAATTTCAGAAAGCGTACAAGTGTATAAATAAGACAATTTACATACACCCTCAGACCATTAATAAGCACCTTGAAACTATCTTTGAGAGTTACAATAAAATGAAGTAAGTAAGTCGTCTCGCCGACTTGGGCCATACACCAATAAAACAAATATTTTAAATTTATAATAACAAATGCATTTTCGTATTTTTAAAAAAATCGGTTGTCATGCTTTTTACAAGCATATCTTAGTATTTCGCTCACTCAAGCATACGAGCACCCTAGCGCCCCCCACCAGCCAACGGCCAACTCCGGCCATATGGAAAAAAGTTTATATGCATTACTTGGCTATTTTTATTTCGATTTTGATCAAATTTGGTATTTTGCTATTAGTATCAAATTTAAGTGTGCTAAATTTGATTGCACAAGGTTGAAAATTACGGGAGATAATCGAGTTTTTTCAAATTACGGGGGCGGAAAGAGGCGTGGCAAAATCTTTACACATCAAAAATGTGCGCAATTACTAAGCAAATATTCATACCAAATCCCGATAGCTCTTAAGATGGCTGAGTAAAACGCATACGCACAGACGGACGGACAGACGGACATGGCTATATCAACTCAGCTTCTCATGCTGATCAAGAATATATATACTTTATGGGGTCGGAAAAGCTTCCTTCTGCCTGTTACATACATTTTGGAGACTTTAATATACCATTTCACCCTATGGGTGTATGGTATAATAAAGAATAACAATACAGAAATATGCAATGAATCAAATAGTAAAATCTTCACTGAGCTAATATACAGTTTAAATTAACAACTAATAAGTATGGCAACAAAACATAATATAAAATTCACAATACCGGTAGATTCAAATCTAGAAGCAACTCTTGAACCTTTAGTAGCAAAAGACACAGAAGAGCCAAGTGTAGAAGATAACCCAGAAGACACTCTAGACATTTATACAAAACCAAAGATGGTGCAAACAAAGATTAAATTTCTAAATACAGCTTCTAAGCTGATTCAAGAATATGATGGTGGAGTAGAAACACTTCAAAGTTTCATAGATTCACTGGCATTAATCAATGAAATAAAAGCAGAACATGAAGAAACAGCTATTAAAGTCATAAAAACAAAACTAAAAGGGGACGTTAGACTACTAGTAACAAATGAAAACACTATAAATGGTATAATACAACATTAAAAAAAAAAATTAAGGTGAAACAGTTCAGGTAGCAGAGGCAAGATTAATGAATTTAAAAAAAAAATGGCAAGAACGCAAGTTTATTTATGTCCGAAATAGAAAATCTCACTAAATCATTAAAACGCGCATTCATAACAGACAATGTAAACCCTGAAACAACAAAGAAATATGCAACTCAAACAGCAGTGAAATCAATTATAAAAAACTGCGAAAACGATAAGGTCAAAACAATAATAGAAGCAATTTTACTGAAATGAATGATATTATAGCTAAATTTGTAAATACATCTACAAATATGGAACAGGATCAAAGTGTCTTTTATACTAAAAAAAACAACTACACGAATAGAAGCTCGTATAATAATAATAGAAATTATAATAATAATAATTATTAAAATAGAAACCCGAATGGTAATACTAACTATAACAATACTAGGAACAATAATAACCATAGTAATAATTATAATCGAAGAAATTATAGCAATAATAATACAAGAACTAATTACCCTACTAAAACATAACAAAATAATAATGTTAGACTTACAAACGTAGAAGAAAATTCGGAAAACTCCGAAAGTCCTCTGATGTAAAGAATCGAACAAATAAAATATATAGAAAAAGAAGAAAATATAGCAATAATAATACAAGAACTAATTACCCTACTAAAACACAACAAAATAATAATGTTAGACTTACAAAAGTAGAAGAAAATTCGTAAAACTCCGAAAGTCCTCTGATGTAAAGAATCGAACAAATAAAATATATAGTTCAAATCCCAACCTTAATAGATACATTCCGTAAACTCTACTTTTACGATGTAGGGACAATAAAATTATGTATTAGACACAGGAGCTGATGTATCACTAATAAAACAAAAAATATTAAGGGAAGAAAATACAGTTGACATACACAGATGGACAAAACTTTGTGGAATAGGCAAAGGCGACCTATTTACAATAGGTGAAACCAAACTCAAGGTCAGCAACCTCTCAACGAAACACACCTTCCGAGTAATAGAAAATGATTTTTCCATCCCATGTGACGGAATTCTGGCTTGACTTTATAAAAGATTTAATTGCACACTCAATTATTCCACCAACAAATTGATAATAGATCCGTATAAATCAAGATATAAAATTATAATAAACATAGGGATCAGTCAAAACATACATGTGTTCCATATTCCATCTAAAACAGAAAAAATAGTATTCATTGCAATATCCTCAACAAATAATAACAGCAACATCCCTGATCGAGAATTGCAACCAGGGGTATTCGTTGCAAACACAATTGCCTCTAAGACTAACCCATATGTTCGCATATTAAATACTAATAACACAGACGTCCAAAGTACCAACATAAACCTAGTAAATGAAAATCTGAATCTGAAATCCTAATTATAGATAAATCACATGATTCGAAACATAAAGTCCCCATAATTAACAAGCTAGCACCCCCTTTTCCCGACTTTGTGAAGGAAACTCTACATAAATTATGCTCAGAATTTGATAATGTATTCGCAATAGAGTTTGAACAAATTTCTTTAAATAACGTCTATAAACAAAAATTAAGACTCAAAGACACAACACCAGTCTACACAAAAAATTACAGAATAGCGCATAGTCAAAAAAAAGGAATCAATAAACAAGTTGATCAGTGATGATATCATTTAGCCATCGATGACTGAGTTCAATAGTCCGATTTTATTGGTTCCTAAAAAGTCGCTAGCTGGCAGCAATGAAAAAAGGTGGAGATTGGTAGTTCATTATAGGAAAATTAATAAACAACTAGTAGCGCATACATTGTAATGACCGGGTTCCATTTCGGATGAAATGATATTGTTGAGGACGGACACGTCAGTGTCCGTTGATTCTAGTTTTCAGATTGATTCTTTATTCCAAAATATTCTTTTGCTTAAGCTAAGTTTACATATATATTCTTATGCTGCGACTTATGCGACAGCTACAAAAGAGAGGGAGAGTGTCAGTACATACATACATATTGTTGGAGCGCATGCATCAAAGTGCTTGGTCAGCGTTCCCACGCTGGCCTGGCTCTAGCTCATGTTACGCTTGTGCATGCGTTGCTTATGTGAATATATGTATGTGCATATACAAATGTGAATATGTTTATGTACATCAATGTATATATATATAAACATATTCAAGTGCACAATTATATTTTAATGCGTATATGTTTAATTGTTTATACTTGCAACAGGGTGTTACAAGTTGAGCTTATTGTACTGAATGATTATTTGTATGAATATACTACACCTCCCCTTTTTAGAGAATAACGTAATACTATGGAGTTATTAATAATCATTAGATAGTTAATTAAAGGTAAGATAAGGGTAAGGTAAATGTGTATATAAGGGAAAAAAAATATTTTTTTTTTTTTTTTGTGTCTTAGTTTGTGTCTGCTCAGACAAATTCTCTTTCTCTCTTTCTTTTCGAAATCATATGAATATATTTTCAATAATAGATGAATCCATAAAAAAAATTTTATATATATATTTTTTTTGTGTTTTATTTGTTATTCCATTTTAGTCCTCTCGGTAAGCTTCCCATTGCTTCTCCAAATACGGCGGTAGGTCCTCATCCATCTCAATTCGTTCGGTGGCAACATGTTGAAGAAACATTTTCGCTCTTACCACTACCGGTGCGAACAGTCCTAGAGGATCAAAGATTTGACCGACTTCAGATAGCACCACTCGTCTGGTTATTCCTTTTGTATGTCTTTGAGCCTTTCCACAAAATTGGTCTTCTTTGGGTGCCCATATGATTCCCAATGTTTTTCCAGTGTGTCACCGAGATTGATGTCAGCAATCGTATCCTCCTTTGGAATTTCTTTTAGAAGTTGACTGCTATTTGAACACCACTTTCGTAAGTTGAAACCCTTAGGTCTCAAGATTTCTAGCAGCTCCTGTCTTATTTGCAGGGCTTCTGGTAAACTGTCTGCTCCTGTAATGCCAATGCTCCAGACGACAAATTTTCCATGTTTTTTAGCGCCAAATATTCCAGACACTTTGTCGCTAAATATGGGGCTGATGTTGTTCCATAAGTCACCGTTTTTAAACGATAAAACTTCAGTTCTTGACTTGGATCCTCTCTCCACACAATCATCTGATTGAATTGATCGGCAGGGTTTATCCAAACTTGACGATACATTTTTTCAATGTCCGCAGTGAACACATATTTGTGTGTCCTGAACCGCAGTAGAATTGAGAAGAGTTGACTCTGTACAACTGATCCTGGATATAAAATATCGTTCAGTGATTTTCCTGATGACGTTTTGGATGATGCATCAAACACTACTCTTAGCTTGGTGGTGGTACTTTCGGGCTTTAGTACACAGTGATGCGGAATAAAGTAATGGTTCTTGGGTTCTTGGCTCCACCATTACCTGCTTCATATGTCCAAGCTGTTCATATTCTGACATAAATTTCACATACCCCTTTTTTATGTCAGGGCTCAATCGCCGCTCTAACGACATGAATCTTCTTATGGCTACTTCCCGAGATTCTCCAAGGGATGAAGCTTCTTCAGCAAATGGAAGCTTTACAATTAGTCGATTGTCAGCCGCCGTGTGTAGGTTATCGAGGAAGAATTTTTCACAATACTCTTCTTCTGGACTCCTATACCTTTTTATTGGCTCTAGTGTGTCTAGCTGCCAAAATCTTTCTAGAGATTCCTCTGGATTAGTTATGCCTACCATACATGTGATAGAAGCTGACGTTGACATATTAATTCTGCCAGCAACAATCCATCCCAATTCTGAATTTTGTAATGTTGGACGGTTTCGATTTCCCCGTCTTCTTTCTGGTAGCAGTATAGCATAGTGTATGTGTGCATGCGTGTGCTCTGTTGATTTGATGATGACGTAGTAGGCAGCAAGTTGAACCGATTTATATCGGCTGTAACTTGTGTTCTATTTATCCGATTAGATTCAAATTTTGGGATCTGAGATTTTATATGAAATACTATCATATTGGTATGGCGATACTCCAATTTTTGCAAAAAAGGTTTCCTCCAGAGCTATATGATATAGTGGTCCGATTCTCCCAATTTTTATACTTTATTTTTCCCAGGTAATAGCCAAAATACCCTTGAAACAAAAAGAAGAAAAAACAAAAACACAAAAATTCATATTTTTGAAATATACACTAAAATGAAACATACACAAAAAAAATACATGTAAATATATATATATAAATAATAAATTACAATCAGCCTAATATACCCCAACATACCCTAAAGAAGAGCGCATGTCACACTAACGAAGTCTAAATACCCTATAAGAAAAATAACAATGTTTTTTTTTGAAAACAATTAAATATTAGAAAATATAATCTTAAACAAATTGAAATACAATACAATATATGAAAAAAAACTATATGAAATATTAAGAGAACGAAATTAATTTAAGGGAATTAATTATGCCATAAAACAGAAACAGAATTTCAAATGGATCAGAACATAGAAATATTAAAAGAAAAATTTCAGAAAGCGTACAAGTGCATAAATAAGACAATTTACATACACCCTCAGACCATTAATAAGCACCTTGAAACTATCTTTGAGAGTTACAATAAAATGAAGTAAGTATGTCGTCTCGCCGACTTGGGTATACCATACACCAATAAAACAAATATTTTAAATTTATAATAACAAATGCATTTTCGTATTTTTAAAAAAATCGGTTGTCATGCTTTTTACAAGCATATCTTAGTATTTCGCTCACTCAAGCATACGAGCACCCTAGCGCCCCCACCAGCCAACGGCCAACTCCGGCCATATGGAAAAAAGTTTATATGCATTACTTGGCTATTTTTATTTCGATTTTGATCAAATTTGGTATTTTGCTATTAGTATCAAATTTAAGTGTGCTAAATTTGATTGCACAAGGTTGAAAATTACGGGAGATAATCGAGTTTTTTCAAATTACGGGGGCGGAAAGAGGCGTGGCAAAATCTTTACACATCAAAAATGTGCGCAATTTCTAAGCAAATATTCATACCAAATCCCGATAGCTCTTAAGATGGCTGAGTAAAACGCATACGCACAGACGGACGGACAGACGGACATGGCTATATCAACTCAGCTTCTCATGCTGATCAAGAATATATATACTTTATGGGGTCGGAAAAGCTTCCTTCTGCCTGTTACATACATTTTGGAGACTTTAATATACCATTTCACCCTATGGGTGTATGGTATAATAAAGAATAACAATACAGAAATATGCAATGAATCAAATAGTAAAATCTTCACTGAGCTAATATACAGTTTAAATTAACAACTAATAAGTATGGCAACAAAACATAATATAAAATTCACAATACCGGTAGATTCAAATCTAGAAGCAACTCTTGTAGAAGATAACCCAGAAGACACTCTAGACATTTATACAAAACCAAAGATGGTGCAAACAAAGATTAAATTTCTAAATACAGCTTCTAAGCTGATTCAAGAATATGATGGTGGAGTAGAAACACTTCAAAGTTTCATAGATTCACTGGCATTAATCAATGAAATAAAAGCAGAACATGAAGAAACAGCTATTAAAGTCATAAAAACAAAACTAAAAGGGGACGTTAGACTACTAGTAACAAATGAAAACACTATAAATGGTATAATACAACATTAAAAAAAAAAATTAAGGTGAAACAGTTCAGGTAGCAGAGGCAAGATTAATGAATTTAAAAAAAAAATGGCAAGAACGCAAGTTTATTTATGTCCGAAATAGAAAATCTCACTAAATCATTAAAACGCGCATTCATAACAGACAATGTAAACCCTGAAACAACAAAGAAATATGCAACTCAAACAGCAGTGAAATCAATTATAAAAAACTGCGAAAACGATAAGGTCAAAACAATAATAGAAGCAATTTTACTGAAATGAATGATATTATAGCTAAATTTGTAAATACATCTACAAATATGGAACAGGATCAAAGTGTCTTTTATACTAAAAAAAACAACTACACGAATAGAAACTCGTATAATAATAATAGAAATTATAATAATAATAATTATTAAAATAGAAACCCGAATGGTAATACTAACTATAACAATACTAGGAACAATAATAACCATAGTAATAATTATAATCGAAGAAATTATAGCAATAATAATACAAGAACTAATTACCCTACTAAAACATAACAAAATAATAATGTTAGACTTACAAACGTAGAAGAAAATTCGGAAAACTCCGAAAGTCCTCTGATGTAAAGAATCGAACAAATAAAATATATAGAAAAAGAAGAAAATATAGCAATAATAATACAAGAACTAATTACCCTACTAAAACACAACAAAATAATAATGTTAGACTTACAAAAGTAGAAGAAAATTCGTAAAACTCCGAAAGTCCTCTGATGTAAAGAATCGAACAAATAAAATATATAGTTCAAATCCCAACCTTAATAGATACATTCCGTAAACTCTACTTTTACGATGTAGGGACAATAAAATTATGTATTAGACACAGGAGCTGATGTATCACTAATAAAACAAAAAATATTAAGGGAAGAAAATACAGTTGACATACACAGATGGACAAAACTTTGTGGAATAGGCAAAGGCGACCTATTTACAATAGGTGAAACCAAACTCAAGGTCAGCAACGAAACACACCTTCCGAGTAATAGAAAATGATTTTTCCATCCCATGTGACGGAATTCTGGCTTGACTTTATAAAAGATTTAATTGCACACTCAATTATTCCACCAACAAATTGATAATAGATCCGTATAAATCAAGATATAAAATTATAATAAACATAGGGATCAGTCAAAACATACATGTGTTCCATATTCCATCTAAAACAGAAAAAATAGTATTCATTGCAATATCCTCAACAAATAATAACAGCATCATCCCTGATCGAGAATTGCAACCAGGGGTATTCGTTGCAAACACAATTGCCTCTAAGACTAACCCATATGTTCGCATATTAAATACTAATAACACAGACGTCCAAAGTACCAACATAAACCTAGTAAATGAAAATCTGAATCTGAAATCCTAATTATAGATAAATCACATGATTCGAAACATAAAGTCCCCATAATTAACAAGCTAGCACCCCCTTTTCCCGACTTTGTGAAGGAAACTCTACATAAATTATGCTCAGAATTTGATAATGTATTCGCAATAGAGTTTGAACAAATTTCTTTAAATAACGTCTATAAACAAAAATTAAGACTCAAAGACACAACACCAGTCTACACAAAAAATTACAGAATAGCGCATAGTCAAAAAAAAGGAATCAATAAACAAGTTGATCAGTGATGATATCATTTAGCCATCGATGACTGAGTTCAATAGTCCGATTTTATTGGTTCCTAAAAAGTCGCTAGCTGGTAGCAATGAAAAAAGGTGGAGATTGGTAGTTCATTATAGGAAAATTAATAAACAACTAGTAGCGCATACATTGTAATGACCGGGTTCCATTTCGGATGAAATGATATTGTTGAGGACGGACACGTCAGTGTCCGTTGATTCTAGTTTTCAGATTGATTCTTTATTCCAAAATATTCTTTTGCTTAAGCTAAGTTTACATATATATTCTTATGCTGCGACTTATGCGACAGCTACAAAAGAGAGGGAGAGTGTCAGTACATACATACATATTGTTGGAGCGCATGCATCAAAGTGCTTGGTCAGCGTTCCCACGCTGGCCTGGCTCTAGCTCATGTTACGCTTGTGCATGCGTTGCTTATGTGAATATATGTATGTGCATATACAAATGCACATACATATATGATCTTGCTTAGCTGTAGATTTATGTGAATATGTTTATGTACATCAATGTATATATAAACATATTCAAGTGCACAATTATATTTTAATGCGTATATGTTTAATTGTTTATACTTGCAACAGGGTGTTACAAGTTGAGCTTATTGTACTGAATGATTATTTGTATGAATATACTACACCTCCCCTTTTTAGAGAATAACGTAATACTATGGAGTTATTAATAATCATTAGATAGTTAATTAAAGGTAAGATAAGGGTAAGGTAAATGTGTATATAAGGGAAAAAAATATTTTTTTTTTTTTTTGTGTCTTAGTTTGTGTCTGCTCAGACAAATTCTCTTTCTCTCTTTCTTTTCGAAATCATATGAATATATTTTCAATAATAGATGAATCCATAAAAAAAATTTTATATATATATTTTTTTTTGTGTTTTATTTGTTATTCCATTTTAGTCTATCCTTATGAACTTTTTGTTCCCTATTTTTCCTATTCTTTATAACTACATTATTATTTTTCTCTATACTAATGACCTCAAACGGTCCTATATAAGAAGATTCTAACTTATGACCTGTTTCATTCTTGAGATAAACTTGGTCTCCTATTTCTATTTTAAAATCTAATACTTTGCTATCATTTATTTCTTTTTGCTTAATTTTATTTTTTTCTAAAAGAATTCGAGCTCTCTTACACGCGTATTCTAATCTAAACTTAACTTCTTTAGAATAGTCTTCTATATTATATATTGGATCTATAGTATTAACGCTATTAAATTGTATTGGTAGGTTACTTTGTCTACCAAATACAAGTTCATATGGACAATAATTATGTGTTACTGATGGTGTTGTGTTAAAACAATACACGAAATACTGTAACCATATGTCCCAATCAGTTTTATCTACTGAAATATATGAACGAATGTACTCGTTGAAGGTCCTATGACTTCTTTCAACGGTACCTAATGTCTGGTGGTGGTGTGCTGTAGACGTTATATTGTCTATTTTTAAATACTTGCACAAGTCATTTATAATGGAATTTTTATATTCTGTTCCCATGTCCGTAATGAACGTCTTCATTGGACCGTACTTCAGAATAAAAGATTCGACTATGGCTTTTGCCACAGTTGTTGCACTTTTGTTTGCCACAGGAATTGCTACTAAATACTTTGTCAGGTCACATATTAATGTGATTGCGTATTCATTCCCATTTTCCGAACGTGGTAGTGGACCAATTGTGTCCACTATCACTCTGTCAAAAGCATATTGTGGAGTTTCGGTTATAATCATAGGTGATCGTGTATGTTTCGTCGTTTTCGTCGTCAGGCATTTTGGACATTTATTAATGTACTTTTTAACATATTTAGTCATGTTTTTCCAATAATATCGTCTCTTTATTTTTGCAATTGTTTTATTTATGCCTGTATGACCTCCTTGAATTGGATCTTCATGGAATGTAGACAATATAGCTTCTTTTTCTTTATCGTTTTGGATGAGGGTCACCGGCGTGAGTAGCGCTACTCTTAAAAATTGCAAAATTTGATTGCCCATATTTTTGAAAGATTCTATTGAAATAGTTTCAAAGATCTTTTCGCTCGGTGCCACTTTGACTTTGGTGATACTAAGTATACCGGCTTCTTTTTCGAGCCTTTGAAAAAACTGACCTAAGTCGAGAATTCCATTGGTATAGATATCGCAAATGTCAATTCTTGCTATAACTTTCTTGCCATGTTTGAATGTGGTCGAGGAATCAGTTATTCGCAAGGTCACTACTTTTCGTACTTCGTCATTTACAATAACGTCAAATACGTTGGGCTTGGAAGCTTTTTCAAGATTTTGCCTTGGCAATAGTTCTTGTTTATTTTCTGCGCAGAAATTGTTTTGTCTACTTTGGTACCTGGTAGTGACTTTCAGGATTCTTTTGTTCATGTCAATTAGATCGGATATTGTTATCCTTGATAGGGCGTCTGCCACAAAGTTATCTTTACCTCTCAAATACTCTACTGTAAAGTCGTACTCTTCCAATTCTAGCCGCATGCGTGTCAGTTTTGAACTCGGGTTGACCATGGAGAATAAATATGTTAATGGTCTATGGTCTGTTCGTACTGTGAAATGTTTTCCATATATATATGGTCGAAAATATGTTATTGCCCAGCGTATTGCTGCTAGCTCTTGTTCTGTAGTACTCTTGTTGCTTTCACCTTTAGTGAATGCTCTTGATGCATATGAAACTGGAAGCTGGAGTCCATTATAGTTTTGTGTTAAAACTGCTCCACATGCTTGTTTGCTTGCATCTGTGATTATGCAAAATTCTTTGCTAAAATCCGGGTACTGCAATAGATTAGGTTGAACGAGCTTTTCTTTTAAGTATTGGAATGCATTTTCGCATTCTGCTGTCCATTCGAATGGAACATTCTTTTTACATAATCTTGTTATGTGCCGGGAATATTCGGCGAAATTTTTTATGAAACGTCTATAGTAATTGCAAAATGCAACGAAACGTCTAGCACTATCTGCATCATGTGGGACTGGATAATTCTTGATGACGTCAAATTTTGTGTCGTCCGGCAAGATTCCTTTATCTGTGCATTTGTGACCTAGGAATGTCACCTCATGCATAAAGAATGAGCATTTTTCTGGATGCAATTTTAGATTATTTTTTCTGCAGAGCTTAAAAACGTCTACTAAATTTTTAATCATATGTTGTTCAGAACAACCAATAACGATTAAATCATCCATATAGAGGAAAGCTTGACTTGGCTCAAGCCCCGAGAATGCTATTGTCATCATTCTCTGAAATGAATTAGGTGCTATTTTCAGACCGAAAGGTAATCGTGTAAAACGATATGAGCCATTGCTCGTTGAAAAAGACGTTATATCTCTTGATTTTTCTTCTAGTTCAATTTGATGAAAACCTGACATTAAGTCAAGGCAAGAAAAATATTTTGCTCTTCCCAATTGATCAAGAATATCATCAATTCTGGGGAGCGGAAACTTATCTGACAGCAATTTTTTGTTTATTTGACGATAGTCAATTACTAATCGCCAGTTTTTTTCTTTAGATCCCGAAAGTGTTTTCTTTGGGACTAGCAAGAGTGGGCTATTATAAGGCGAAACAGATGGTTCAACAATACCCTGTTCGATTAACTTTCCAACTTGTCGCTGGATCTCGTTTAGTTGGCTATGCGGACTCCGGTAATTTTTCACATATACCGGTTCATCATCCTTAAGTCTTAATTTTTGTTTATAAAAATTATTTGTTGTGATCGGTTCGGTGTCAAGTCCGAACACATCACTATACTCAGTGCATAACTTTTCGAGTTTGTCTTTGAATAGTATTGGGAAATTTTTCTTCAATTTATGAATTACAGATTCTTTTCTTATATCTTTGGTATTTTGAACTATATCGTAGTTCGAAAGTTTTTTTTTTTTTTTTTTTTAACGTTTAATATATATTTGTTGAATCTACTCTTAAATTAGAGCCTAACAACAAGTTTGAGATATTTTTCTTAGACTAGTACTTAAGATAAATCCTGGGGATATTGCAGGCGGCCCTAATCACTTGTTATTGGGTTGGTCTGTCATTTCTTTTAAGACGAGTTCTATTATTAGTTCGCGTAAGGGAATTGGCAAGAACATTTGGGTGTGCATCCAGTTTCGCAGAATACTTTAGTTGTTGAGTACCTATTTCAGATTTTACGCTAGGTATATTTAGATCATTTTGAATGTTGTCGTTTCGTATATACCACGGGGCCCCCGTGATTGATCTTAAAATCTTCGACTGCGCTCTTTGTATAATATCGACATTGCTGGTACTTGCATTTCCCCATAGTACGGCTCCGTAAGTCCAGATGGGTTTCAGTACGGAGTTGTATAGGAGGACTTTATACTCCAGACGTAGAGGGGACCGAGCATTGATGATCCAATGTAGGCTACTCGCTTTCAGTTTAAGCTGTGACTTTTTTGCTTCGATGTGCTTGCGCCAAGTTAGTCTTCTGTCTAGGTGGATGCCAAGGTAAGTGACATCCACGGCTTGAGGAACTGGTACGTTGTTTAGCATTAGAGCTGGACAGTTTCTTCTGTTAAGCGTAAATGTAACATGTTTGCATTTCTGCTCGTTGACCCGGATACGCCAGGTTGCTAGCCATTCCTCTACCACCTTAAGGTGTTCCTCTAGTTTTGCAGAGGCTTGTATTGGGCATTTGGATCTGCTAAGGATTGCCGTGTCATCGGCAAAAGTGGACGTTGTAAGTCCTAAACTCGTTGGTAAGTCTGCAGTGTACAGCAGGTAGAGCAATGGGCCGAGTACACTGCCTTGCGGTACACCAGCTTTGATTTCAAAATCAGCGGAGACGGAGCCATTACATCTTACAGCGAATTTCCTATTGTAAAGGTAAGATTCCATGAGTTTGTGTGTGTACTGTGGCAGTTTTTGCCGGATTTTGAACATCAGACCCTCCAGCCAGACTCTATCGAAAGCCTGGGCAACGTCGAGAAAGACAGCCGCACAGTATTCTTTTAGTTCGAATGCTGTTCGTATTTCGGATGTTATGCGATTGACTTGTTCAATTGTACCATGTTTTTCGCGGAAGCCAAACTGGTGTGAAGGGATTGTGTTCTCCGATGCCAGAAATGAGTTTAGGCGGATCTGCAGGACCTTTTCAAAAAGCTTGGAAAGACATGGCAGCAAACTAATTGGCCTATAGGATGATGGCTGGGTTTTGTCCTTTCCCACTTTAGGAATCATGATGATAGTGGACTTTTTCCATGTTCTTGGGAAGTAGCCAATTTTTATTATAGCGTTGAACAGTTTGCAGATATATTGTATTGCAATGATAGGGAGTTCTAGGATCATTTTCGGTGTGATTAGGTCATGGCCAGGGGCTTTTTTCGGCTTTATGTGGTTTTTAATAACTGCAGTGATCTCGTCCGATTGGAGTTCCGAGTACTCACTATCCGTTAATGTGTTCGAAGGGGGAAGTACAGATGAGTTTGATGTTGGATTTGGCTGGAAAACCATTTTAAGATGTGTGGCAAATACGGATGCCCTCTCTTCGTCACTGCGGGCCCATCCACCGGTTGGACTCCTTATCGGTGAAATTGTCTCTGTAGGAGCGCTTAAAGTTGGGTGGGCTTTCCACAGAGGATGTTTAGTGCTGGTTGGACTGAGCTTTTCTATGTATTTCCTTTGAGCCCAGCTTTCCTCTTGTCTTAACGCCTTGGAGAGGTTGCGATTAGCTTGCCTTAGGCGAAGTTTTGCTGCTGGTGATCGAGTAATCTGCCATTCTCTTCTTAGACGTCGTTTTTCCGTTACTAATTGTTCTATCCGCCGGTTCGTAGGCCTGTCAACAGGTTTGGTGTAAGAAGAGGCATGTGGAGTAGATACTCTTGCTGCAGCTCCCATCATCGACTCAAGTGCAGAGACGCACATATCAATGTCCTCTGCAGCATCCAGTTTCGGCGAACAGTCAATGTGGGCACTCATGTACATTTTAAATTTAAGCCAATTTGTTTTGTTGTTTGTAAGCCTATATGGGCGATCAAGTACTTGAGGTCTTGTTAATAATGTGAATAGCACTGGAGAGTGATCGGAAGTTAAATCTAGTAGTGTTTCCGCAGTGATCCGATTACGTGGAATCCTCTTGGTTACTGCGAAATCAATCAAGTCAGGCACTTTCTGTGGATCTGTGGGCCAATAAGTAGGCCTACCCGGTGAGACGCAATCCATCTTATTGAGAGGGTTGACTATTGTGTTGTACAACTGCTTTCCTTTAGGATTTACCAGGCGAGATCCCCAGTGCGTATGTTTGGCGTTATAGTCCCCTGCTGCAATGAAGCGATCTCCGAGTGTGTTAAAGAAATCGGTAAATTCCTTTTCAGAGATTGAGAAGCGTGGTGGGCAGTACAGGGCGACCAATGTAGTGTTGCCGCAGCTGGTTTGGACGGTTATAGCAGTTGCTTGTAGGTGCTGTGTTTCAAATCTGTTGAGGAACGAGTGTTTTATACGGTTTTTGATTAGGATACCGGTCCCGCCATGAGCTTTTCCGTCTGGATGGTTTGTTGCGTAGAAGGTATATTTTGGTATTTGAAAATTATTTTTTGATGTTAAATGTGTTTCCGAAATCAGCAAAACGTCGATTTCACTTGAGTCTAGGAATAGTTGCAGTTCATTTTTGTGCTTGGAGATGCCGTTAGCATTCCAAAGACATAGACGTAGGGAAGCCATTATTTATTCTCGATAAGCTTCTGGATAAGCAGGTTTTGATTCCGCATCAGTTCGTGCATACAGTTTTGCATGAATGTCATAAAAGTGGTCATGTTTTGATTGAGTGAGATCAATAGGGCCTCTAGACCACTTGGAGTTTGCTGGCCAAGCTCTGGTGCGCTAGGTTGCGGATTCTGTAGATGGCGGAGTGACGGGGTCTCTTTCGCGGGCTCCGTCTGTCCAGTTCGGAGCACACTAGCGAAGGATACACTAGGACTGGTTGTAGCAGTCATGTTGGATGATCTAACAGCCTTGGCGAAGAAAACCTCCGGTGTAGTTTTGGAGGCGTTGAAGATGTTCGAAAGTGATTCAAATTTTATATTGTTAACGCCTACTATTTGGCATTTATCTGTGGTATTTAAAAATCGGACAAAAGTACTTTGGGCTGTTGCAATAGTGTTTGCAACATAAACGCCTGGTTTAATTTCCTGATTCGGAATTAAAATGTTATCTTCTGCTGAAGATAGTTCTATTTTGCGTACCACTTGGGATCTTGCTGGTAGAAGTGTTGAGTTATTACCAGAATTGAATGTTATTGGAACATAAATTGGGTACGTTAAATTTGGTGGTCTTATTATTAACCAATCCTCGGAACTATTGTAATCTAATTGGCAATTAAATCTTTTCATGAAATCTAGTCCTATTATTTCATCACAGGGGATTGCGAAATCTTCATGAAGTATATGAAATTTATATGGAATAATGTATTTGTCTGTTTGTAGCTCAATTGAGGCTAGTCCTTTGGATTTTATTACTCCTTCCTGGATGTCGTGAAATACATCAGAATTTTCTTTTATTATTGAAATGTCTGCACCGGTATCAATTAAGAATGTTATTTTCTTATTTGTTTTAACATTCTTAAATGATACGAAATTATTAAGACTTAGGTTAATGGAATAGACTTTATTTTTTAATTTTGAGCATTTGGAGGATCTTGTCCGTTTCCCTGGTCGCTTTGGGTAATTCGGACATTTGTGTTGTTGTAACCATTCGGTTGGTTATTTGTATTTTGTCTATTATTATTGCGTCCACCTCCACGGCCGCCTCTTTGGTGGCGTGAATAATTTCGGCCTCGTTGGGCTCTGTGGGCATCATTATTTCTCCAATTCGAGTTGTTATTGTTCCAATTCGAGTTGTTTCTCCAGTTACCATTATTGTTATAGCGGCGTCTGCCGCGGTCATTATGCTGGGCATAAAAAATGGTATTATTTTGGAAACTTCCGGTGGAACCCGACTCTACTGAAAGAGTGGTAAATCTGGTGATTGCTTCTTTGGCTGATTGAAAGTGTCCTGATTCCATTAATAATTGGACTCTTGGACTTTTGGTATGACCTACCATAGCATTTACCGCCACTTTGGTGGTGTATTTTATTGCTTGTTCAGTTGGAAGACCATCCGAAATATAAGCGCCTTTAAGGGCATCGGTCAACTCAGTAATTTCGTTTGTGTATGAAACACAGTTATTTGGGTCTGCAGATTTTTAATTTTTGCTGTTAAAAGATCTACTGAGTCACCCTTGAAGATTGTTAATAGTGTTTGTATAACTTCATCAATCGTTTCTTCTGAGCTTAGGCTATTAGCCGCTTGACCTTTTAATTTTGATTTTATCAGTTGGATGGCTACCGCTTCGTTCGGTTCTTTTATGGTGTCAAGAACGCGAAGCGCTCCAATGAAACCTGGTAGACTTTTACTATCACCATCGAAGTATGGTATCAGCTTGGTGGCTGTATTTATGAATTCTACCCTCGTTTGTGCCATTTTGTTGATTTCTTTGGGAATTGTTGGTTTGTTACGACTTATCACTGATGGTCCTTCTTGACTTATTTCTTCATCAGCCATTAGTTGCGTTTTTTCTTCCAGTACTATTGAAGTTTCCAAATCAGATGTTTGTTTGAATTCAATATTGTGTCTGTTTAGCACAGTTATTGCTTTTTGTTTGCAATCACTGTAGAACGCATTTGCGGCTGTTTTTTGCCATGTCTTTAGTTTGCTATAGTGTTCAGTTAATATCGCTCTAATAGCTTGAAGATTCTCGGTTATTATCTTCGTGTGTTTGGTTACTGTGTCTTGGGATGTTTCTCTATTCTGCGAGAGACACTTACAAGATTTAGTTAATTCTTGTGCGTGTATTCTAGCTTTTTCTATTATATCATCCCAAGTAACCATAGTTTGTTGATATTAATTTCTATTTCTATTTTGGATTCTTGAGAACCCATTTTACTAAACAAAAAAAAGAATTTGTCGTTTAGACCTGTTGTTAATTTAAGAAAAAGATTTTGAAAATGTGTAAGGTTTTACTATTCTATGTCTATTATTTCTATATCTGAGTCTGTTAAATCTATTGGTTCTACACTCGATTCCGATATGTTTATCAGCGCAATTGAGTCCTTGAAAAGTTCGTGGACCCATCCGGGCACGTCTTTTCTTAAAGGGGTCTTAGGTAATAATCTACTATAAGCTACTTTTATGGATTTTTCCATAAGATCTACAATGTTTTTTCGAAATTTGTAGTTGTGGGCTATCCAATACCTTATTTCCTTGTATTTGTGATTTGTTTCACCTGATTGTATCAGGAAATCAAGGAAAGGTAAATATTTTTGGAGCTTTTTTGTTTCTGCTTTATCCATATTCTACACTAACTGCCTAAGCCTATTTAACTGATTATGGATGTATTTAGTTCTTTACTGCTTCGGTTCCTCCATTAGGTAGAAACGCAGTGTGCCTGCTGCGTTCGAAAAACAGCATACATATGGTACCGTGAGAATGAAACTCATCTGTACCCTAGTGCCTCCTTTGACTGGGAAATCTTCGCCCGTTATATCAAGGTAAGCTAACCTAATTTGTACTAAGTTTATGGAGCGTTGAGGTGAGGTACTTCCCTCGCTTCTAAAAACCTCAATTAAGTCTTGGACTATGCTAGGGTGCCTGTTGTTTATTTTTTCAAAGTACCTGTCGCAATGGGTCATTTTTTTAAAATTTTTTTTTTTATTATATATATATTTTATCTTTTGTTAAAAAGGTTTTGATTTATCATTGCTTGTGTGCATATGTATTTTTTAGATCTTATCTATATCATTAGCTTGGCTTAGAGCTCTTTTTGTTACACATCTATTGTGTAGAGCTTTTTTTGTTACACATTTATTGTGTAATAGGTAAGCCTTATATAATACATATGCGCACAATATTATGACAATTATTAATAGTAGTATGTTCGTTAATCTCATATCAGCATTTGATGATTCAATTTTATTTATGACATTCGCAGTGGAGTCCACTGATTTTGTTTCGATTAACCCCATTGTGGGTATATCGGATATGTCATCAAATTTACTTATGCTATTATCGAACATACGTATGGGATTTTTTTTTTTTTTTATTTATTACAAGTGTGCAAAATATGAAATAAAGTTCATAAAGACAGGTTAAAAACTTTTGTTTAGCAACTACTTTAATTTTATTCATAAAATTGTTATGGATTCATGCATATTTTTTTTTTTATTTAAATTTTTATTTTTTTTTTGTGAAGAGAAAAAAAAATAAGAGAGAAATAAAATTTATCTCAACTGTGTCTTGCACAGCGAGCCGGAGACGTGGAAAAATTATAGAGTATGTGGTTGGCTCACAATTCAGGTATACATTTCATTTGTTTTATTTTTTTAAAAAAAAAAATTCTCCAACCACATTGTTAGTAATAGCCTAGCAGTGAGTTAGTAGTTCGCAAATTGCACTTTCGTGCTCCAACTTGCTATTAAGCTTATAATTAGAATTATTAAATTAAAGGCAAGTTAAGGCTTGCGCATTTCTGCGGCCCCCTTGCGTTTCTTCGCTCTTTGGCGAAGTTCAGCTTTCAGGATGTCAATACGCTCTATGCAGCGTTGTCGGTCTTCCTCCGTCTTCAGAGTGGCCAGTAAGTCTACTTCCAGCCTCTTCTGCTGGAGTAGCTTGTGTATTTGGCCTCCTCTTTTGGTCTTCTTTGGCTCTGGCTTTGTAGATTTTGTGTTGCGGGCCCGGTACTCAGCTATTGTGAGTGGGCGCGGTCCATCGTTGGGATACAGCTCTAACGCTTCCTCTAGCGTCGGTGCACCCCTTTGCTCGATAGGAGCAGATTCCGCAAAGGGAATATCTTCACTGTTCATTCGTGCTCCTTGTTGGTTGATTGGTCGATTTCGAACGCCACTGCCGAAAAGATGGATACTTGACGGGGGGCGGGAATTTGTTGTTTTTGGCGCTTAAAACGTTCAATTGAATTCTTTGTTTTTTATAAAGATTGTTGGTTTAAAATCCGGGTGGGGGTGAGCTGGAACTGGAACAGGGTTGCCAGACTGCTTACTGCTGCTGCTAATGCTGCTCTCTATCGTTCATTTTTATTGTTGCTGTTGTTAGCATGGAGAGTCCTTGTAGGTCCTTTAGTGTCCTGTCACGGTCGCCATGTAATGACCGGGTTCCATTTCGGATGAAATGATATTGTTGAGGACGGACACGTCAGTGTCCGTTGATTCTAGTTTTCAGATTGATTCTTTATTCCAAAATATTCTTTTGCTTAAGCTAAGTTTACATATA
Source organism: Drosophila insularis (assembly GCA_018903935.1). Classification (NCBI taxonomy): domain Eukaryota; kingdom Metazoa; phylum Arthropoda; class Insecta; order Diptera; family Drosophilidae; genus Drosophila; species Drosophila insularis. The sequence continues at coordinate 42,900 of JAEIFP010000606.1, read as the reverse complement.
TATTCTTATGCTGCGACTTATGCGACAGCTACAAAAGAGAGGGAGAGTGTCAGTACATACATACATATTGTTGGAGCGCATGCATCAAAGTGCTTGGTCAGCGTTCCCACGCTGGCCTGGCTCTAGCTCATGTTACGCTTGTGCATGCGTTGCTTATGTGAATATATGTATGTGCATATACAAATGCACATACATATATGATCATGCTTAGCTGTAGATTTATGTGAATATGTTTATGTACATCAATGTATATATATATAAACATATTCAAGTGCACAATTATATTTTAATGCGTATATGTTTAATTGTTTATACTTGCAACAGGGTGTTACAAGTTGAGCTTATTGTACTGAATGATTATTTGTATGAATATACTACAACATTCCCACTACCTAGAATGGACGATATCCTCGACCAACTAGGCCGCGCTAAAATCTTCTCTTGTTTAGAGTTAATGTCAGTATTTTATCAAGTAGAATTAGAAGAAAACTCTTGGGATGTGACATCATTTTCCACAGATAATGCATTTACGGGTCTAACACCTTCCCAAACATTCCTATATATGGATTCCTATTGACACCTGTCGAAAGTATAACTTAAAGTTGCACCCTGACAAATGCTCTTTCTTCAGACATGAAGCTACGTTTTTAGAACACAAATACACAAATAAAGGAATTTTACCAGACGAAAGCAAGTTCAAAACGATTCAAGATTACCAGACTGCCAATAATGGCGACGAAGCCAAAAGATTTGTAGCATTCTGTAATTACTACCGAAGATTCATTCCAAACTTTGCATATCATGCACAACATATCAAGGAAAAATGTAGAATTTATTTGGGATATAAACTGTCAATCAGCCTTCGAATACTTAAAAAACCAATTTTAAGTCCACAAATACTCCAATACCCTGACTTCAATAAACAATTTTGTATTACAACTGATGCGAGCAAGATCGCATGCGGAGCCGTCCTAAGCCAAGAATATGATAGAATACATCAGATGACAAGAAAATTAAGCAGCAGACGCTCTCTCCAGAATTGACACATAAAAAAAACTTAACTATCAATAACAGAATAGAAATACCAAAAATATATGAAATAATAACGAAGCCAAGAAATATGCGAAACTCAGATTCAAAAAATGCAAATGTTTTATTACCTTTATTATAATAAAGACAAATTACTCTCCTTCAACATAAGCGATTTGATCATCAATGGAAGAATAAATCTAGATCTATTCCTTCCAAGGCTTGAAAAAGAAGTTGATGTTCAACGAATCTATAAACTGAACGTGTCAGAAAAACTATTTAGGTCACTCACACTTAACGAATTAAAACAGAAAGGAAAAGACACATTAAAAAGGTTATAAATAGCAGTTCTACCACAAGTAAAAATAATAATAAATGAAGAAGAATCTTATTATTCGTTAAATAAATATCATAATGATCCAATAGAACGCTAGGAAAAATAAAAGAAGATTTTTTTTGGAAACACATCTCGATACGTTGCAACATACATCAAAAATTGAGAACAATGCAAATTAGCCAAATCAATAAGACACAACCACACCCCATTGACAATAACACCAACTCCTGCAACCACTTTTGACACAATAATCATAGACACAATTGGACCATTACCAAAAACAAATAAATGGTAATGAATACGCAGTTACTATTATCTCTGACCTGTCCAAATATTTCATATCAATACCAATACCAAACAAAAGTGGCAAGGCGGTTGCAAAGGCAATATTTGAAAAGTGTATTTTATTTTCGGATCAGTTAAAACAATTCTAACAGACATGGGAACAGAATATATGAATTCAGTACTAATAGAACTCTGCAAAAATTTTAACATCACTAAAATTAACTCCACGGCTCACCATCATCAAACTCTTGGAACAGTAGAAAGCAGTCATAGAACTTTAAATGAGTAAATCAGGTCATATATATCCATTAAAAATGACGATTGGGATGAATATCTAGCATACTTCATATTGCTTTAACACCACTCCATCCACCGTATATGGTTATTCACCTTTTGACCTAGTCTTTGCGAAACATCCTAAAACTGTCCCTTTTTCAACTGAGATAGTAGATCCCATTTACAACATTGATGACTTCAATAAAGAAATAAAATTCAAATTGCAAATAGCACAAAATAGAGCAAAATTTCTTATCAAAAAATTTAAAGCATTACAAAAGGAAACATATGATAAAAACACAAAAAAAGTATCACTAACTGAAGGACAAGAAATACCTTTAAAAAATGAGACAGGGCACAAATTGGAAAACAAATACACAGGCAAATAAAAAATACGGAACATAGGTCCTAATAATAACATAGTAATAACTGATAGTAAAAACAAAAGGCAAACAGTAAACTTAGATAGAATAAAATTACTATTAATAGAATATATTTATCCTTTTTTGAAAAAAAGGAGGTGTAGTATCCTTTTAGGAATAGCATTAGGACACATACTTTTAGGAACAGATTATTAGTAAATACAACTTAAGCATACTGTTTAGCTTTAAGTACCGTTAAGGACACTAGCCATAAGACTCCATGTAATTGCTTCCCTATAAATACCGGGTTTGCGGTTCCAAATAAACCACGTAGACCACGCGAAACGGTAGAAACTGCCTTACTGCATATTATGCGAACAAGCTTAACCTGATGTTTCAGAGTAACTTGAACACCTTCTTTACCAATGTCCAGCCTAGCCAGCGATGCGGCACTTGTACCTGGGAGCTCATCTACTGAAGTCGCTTTAGAATCTAGCCAATCGAACAATATACCAACTCTTGACCTTCCCTAGATACACATATATCCTGTCAGATCACCGCCAGGTAATTTACAAATCCGTCAACGCTACAGAGTACTAAGGTCTATGTTGAACTATAATTGGAGTCCTCCGGCTGCACCGTACCTATACCAAATATTTTAAGAGATGGATTTATGCCGACCTTTAAGGTAATTACGACGCATGGATAACATTAAATAAAATTTAATTTACGTAAAAAAAATTTCAAATTAAGGTTAGATATACCATAGGGTGTTTGTTGCCATAACCAGATGATCGCTATCAAATTTAACAACTGGATCAGATTCCCACCTATGACCAGAAAATCATAATACGTGAGTCAGACCACCACTCGGACAACATGCTAGCCGATTTTATGCACCAACAATTGATGAAGTAGCAATCGTAATGTACCCGATTTTGTTCTGGAGAGGAGATGATGGTTATCTTATATTCTTATATATCCTTTGACTGGTATACAAAATTATGACCAATATTAACCAACAGAGTCATTTATAGTATTTTTAGGTCAATAATAAACGAAAAATCATGGTGCGATCATTATTATTCGCATCAATTAATGGTTTCTCATCAAGTTGGCTATTAGATACTGCCATACAAGAAACGTTTCAATGATGTGGATGTATATGAATTTAATGATTTGACGATATTAGTTTCTTATATTTTTTACATTTTATATATATCTCTTAGACCTAAAAAATTTATTTTTTGCCCCGGTAAAATTAGAACTCGGGTAAGCGGTGAATTAGTTTTTTAAGTTTGTGTTTATTGTATTAATTTTGCGCTTGGCTAGATACAACTCGTTTCTCTGGGGAAGTCTCGATCTTTGTGGTCCCCTCGCTGCTTGCACCGGGTCTCTCCCTTGCTTCTTATTTCTCCGCTGTTTGCCACACCAGACTCGTGATTTCGATGCTCAAACTTGCAATTCCCTCTTCAGAAGAACTCTTGAACGTCGGTTGGCCCTCGTATAAGTCCTGTGACCTTTCGTTTGCGTTTTATGGCGTATCCTGATCCTCTTCTTTGATGGTCTCTGCGTGCTCTCTCACCACCAGACAAATCCCGTGGACTTTACTTTGCAGCAGAATTTTCTTCAGCAATTGGTATCCTTCAGGATATATAGATCCTGAAATTCTGGCAGCAGGATATATCCTCGTGCCTTTCAATAGCCTACGGATTGGCCTGGAGCCGCGTGGTCTTTTTCTGTGTGCAAACGCTTGGGTACGGTGTTTTTAGTCCTATTCTGAGAACGTAGAGACTTGATGATTTCCTTGAATTATGCCGCCTTTATATAGGCAGATCCCATGGCCTCAGGAATCGATTGGTGTAATACCGGTATACAGCTGGTACTTTTCCATCGGCCCATTGCTTTCACCTACGCATTCCCTTGTTGCCAGCTTCTCATGTTGATGTTTGACGCTTTCTCTCTTGTTTGACGCTTTCTCTCCTCTCCGACGCTGCCATCGCCGTCGCTCCCCCTGATCCACTCGTCATACCAGCTTTGCCCTCTCACACTTACTGGAACTTATTCAGTATATATATTTGCTATACTATTCTTTACTTAATTTATCTATTGTCTAAATTAGTAACAAGGATCATCCTTAGTAACTTACCCAATGCTTAACCCTCCCTCATCGTTTTTCATATTACCCTCATGCTCCCACGAACTATCCAATGACGCTCCCATGTCTCGCATTCTCGTCATTTCGCCTTGCATGCACATATTCCCTCCCGCCTAGTCCCTGATTAGCAAGCGTAGCCCTCACTTCATTTCGTACAGGGCACCCTGCATCGCCGCACCCGTCATTGGGCTTGCTTGGCCCTCACTTTACTCTCTCTTGCTTCTCGGGTTTCGGTCTTTCACGATCTACATTCGTTCTGTTTGCATGCGTCGCGTAAGCAGAGAGCATCTGCAGTGGCCTCCGGTACTCTATCTCACTGACGTACACGCACAGTGTACGTATGGCGTGGGTGTATTTTCTCATGCTCATCACTCCATGGGCCACACGCACCCTAGACAAGTGCATACGTGTCTTTTATAGTCTCTCCCACTCTATGCTCTTGTGCGCTATGCGTAGGCCAATGCCCCCTTTGTTTGGGAATATGCACTCAATCTTCGTCTCCCTCACGCTTTCAGTCGGCAGCAGCCGATTTCTTGTGCTCCGCCTCCCACGCATCTTCCCGATATGAAATATGATGTCATAAAAAAATTTTCCCGGTTTCATTGCGCTTCGCAATTATTATAGGCGGTTTATTCGCCGACTATTCACGGCATATAATTAGGTTAGGTAAAAAAATGTTCCGTTTGAATGGACGAAGTTTAATAACTTTATTTTTAAGATATTAAAAAGCCTTTTTTCATTACTCTTTCCATTCAAAACCTTGTTACAATATCTTGAAAAAAGAAAGCAACGAATTCTGTATAATAACAGGTTTAAATCAACAAACCCCCCAAGTGCATTATGAGATTTTACTTAAGATGAAAGTTACAGAAGCACTACGGAAGTAGAGCTAAAAGCGATTTACTGGGCAATAGTAAATTTTCGAACATATATTTATGGGAAACATTTCGAAGTTCCGACAGATATTTTATTTATCTATTTACGTCAACTAACACTGCAGTCAACGAAGAAAACTTAAGCTAAAACAAGAGATTGTAGATCGTTGCAGTTTATTGTAAAGTAGAGAGTAAAGCAAAGAGAGATGAGCAAGATAAGGTAATAAAGGTTGTTAAAAGATTGGCAAAGCACACGAAAAGGTTCTGAGAGTAGTTAATGAGGAAACACAAAAATATGGAGTTTCTAGTTGATTAGTTTGTGGAGCAAGAGAATCCCAAATACAAACCTACGGTTGTAGAATGAAGGAAGATTAATGAGAAGAAATGTGTCAAAATACAAAGGTAGGCAAAGACTCGGGTCCCAATTAAGACCGTGTAACGCGAACTTAAGGAAATGCTTCTGAACCGATTCAATACTACGCTGGTTAACATGATATTGAGGGTTCCACACAGCAATATTCTAGAGTAGAGCGAACTAACGAAGCGTATAAATCCTTTGTTACGTAGGGGCATCAAATTCTTTGGCTCAACGTGTTACGAAGCCAGGAAGACTGTATGCTCTATTGACGATTGAAGATAATCAAGAGTTAGAAGAAGTCTGTCAAAATACAAAGGTAGGCGAAGACTCGGGTCCCAATTAAGACCGCGTAACACAAACTTGAGGAATTGCTTCTGTACCGATTCAATACTATGCTGGTGAACATCATAGTGAGGGTTCCACACTGGCGAGCAATATTCTAGAGTAGGGCGAACTAATGATGCGTATAAAACCTTTGTTACATCGGGGTATCAAATTCTTTAATCCAACGTTTTATGAAGCTAGGAAGACACATGCTCCATTGACAATTGAAGATATATGAATGTTAAATGAAAGTTTTGGGTCAAAAATTACGCCAAATTCTTTAAAAGATGACAAACGATCTAACAGATCAGGAAATCAAAAAAGGAAAGGTTACTCGAAATGTTTTAGATAATGAAGAACAAAAAGACACCTTTTGGGTTCTGCCGATAAGATACGATTTTAACCAAGCGCATAATGTTAAGTTTCGTATAGAAAGTTTGGCGATGCCACGGTAGATAGTGTTCGTGGAGGGGCGGAAGGATCCAAATAAAATACAAGTCGTTGGCGGGTGCCAATTTCTTCTGGGTATGGTGAGCGGGTGATGCATTAATAACGCGCGATAAATTCGGTTAAAAAAATGTATGCTTTATTATATATTCACAGCTGGCCCGACACACACGAAAATGGTTCGGGTTAAAATAAAAATGAAATTCGAGATAGCAAATCAGAAGGAGAAGAACGGGTGTTCGGGTGAAAAACTCGGACTAGATTAAGTGGCGATGCCCATGGGAAAAAACCAGTCACCCCTCCTGGTGTGACCGTAGCTGCCGAGGATAAAAAAACCCTCCTCACTCCTCACTGCTCTTCGCCGCTCACTGCTGTTCACCCGGTGGCGTGAACATACCGCCCCCCTTGCAACATGTTGCAATTGCCACCCTGGACATATGTAGGATGGGGGACGGCAGCGTTCTGGAGCGCCTAGATCCCACAGGAGCCGGAGACGACCCATCCGAACACGGTGCTCTGGGCTGCGGGAGTACCGCTATGACCGGGCACACAGCCTGGTTGGATGACCTCAGGATAGAGGTCTGCCCCGAGCACCACGGACACCGAAGCCGGCCGATAGAAATAGGGGTCGGCCAGGATCAGGGTGGCGAGTTTCTCCCGGACCGGCGCTGACACTTCCCGGATGGGGGTGCGGATGAGCAGGTCCTCTTCGACCCGGAATATAACATTCCGCCGGAAAGTATTGTCGGACCTCGCCTCGAGGACGGCCGTGCAGGCTTGGTCGACCCCGACCTTGGTCACAGCCAACCCCAGAGACCGGGCAAAAGAAAGATTGATGCGGCTCTCAGCCGCACACGCTTCGAGGAGGACGCGGGTCTCGAAGGAATTCGAGCCGTTGCCCAACCGGAGGATTGCTGTTGGCATGACAGTCGTCGTCCTGGCGTGGAGCAGGGAGGAGAGAGAGATCTCGGCTGCGCCTTCTGGAGAAGCGGAGCGGTCGGAAGATGATCGGGAACGGGATTGTGGCGGTGGTGCTGCACGTCCGGAGGAGGGTAGTTGGCTGCGACGCCGGGCCGAGGCGCGTTGTCTCAGTATGGGTATGGGTATGGGTATGGTGTTTTTGCCCGCATCGTCGGCAACCATGGCGAGTCCGGCACGCGTCGGATGAGTGCTCGTGTGCCAAGCAATTGGGACAGTACATATTTATAAGTACCGCCCGGAGCCGCTTTTCCCCTCGGAGGTTCAGGAAGCGCTGACACTGCCGGAGTGCGTGAATCCCCCGGCAGACCCGGCATCGGTACGCGTTCGTCCCATGTGGAGCAGATCGTTTGCTGCGGTGGTACGGCAGACGCGTGGGGGCCATGCCGCTGTGAAGGGGCGAGCTGAACGAACTGCAACGAAAGAAATTACGGAGGGGAGAGTGGATTAGTCGATACACGAAAACGAACAACATGCAGGGAGACGAGGACATCCGGACGGAACATAGAGGGTTTGGAAGTCACGGTAGGGTTTTAGGCTCAGGACTCCTGCTGTCTTGCAACAGGATGAGCCTCGCCACGGGTCTTCGGATAGACCCACGCGCTGTGGTGACATCAGCCACTCGGACGAGACCGTCAGCCCCGGGCAAAGTGCGCTCAATTCGCCCTAAGCGCCACTCGTTGGAGGGGAGATTATCTTCGGACACGATCACGAGGTCGCCGGTCTGGAGGCTGCGAGTCGGTAATTTCCACTTATTCCGTTTGTGGAGCTCCTTGAGGTACTCACTCTTCCATCGGCGGCAGAAAGCCTGCTGGATTGCCTTCAGTCGCTGCCATCGGTTGATCAGCGACATAGGCTCAACTAGAATTTCCGCTTCTGCAATGGATAAGAGTGGTCCTCCAATCAGGAAATGCCCCGGGCTTAGGGCCAGCAGATCCTCTGGGTCCTCGCTCATGGGAGAAATTGGCCTGGAGTTTAGGCACGCTTCGATCCTACACAGGAGAGTGGAGAGTTCCTCGAACGTGTGCTTGACAGTGGTAGAAGACTTGTAAAACAGGGTCTTAAAACTTTTGACCCCTGCTTCCCACAGTCCTCCCATATGGGGCGTGCTGGGCGGAATGAACTGCCAGGATAAAATGTGCTGGGGAAATGCCTTCATTATCTCAATCTTGTTGGCGTTCAGGAAGTCTTTTTCGAGCGCCTTTGAGGCCCCTACGAAGGTTTTGCCATTGTCGGAGTAAATGCGCTGCGGGGATTGTCTCCGTGCGACAAACCGAGAGAAGGCTGCAAGAAACCGTTCAGTGGTGATATCGGAGGTAGCCTCGAGATGGATCGCCTTCGTGCTGAAACACACAAAGACGCAGACATAACCCTTAGTTATGAGACACGCACGCCCGGTGTAATTCTTGATCTCGAACGGCCCGGCGAAGTCAATGCCCGTGTGGGTGAAGGGCCTGGAGTACGTGATGCGCTCTCGAGGGAGATCACCCATCATCTAAATCTGTAGTCGTCGACGATGAACGATGCAGACTTTGCACCCCTTGATGTGGGACTTCACCAGGTTCTTGACCCGTGGGATCCAGAATTTGGTGCGCAGATACCGCACCATCAGTTGATTGCCGCCATGCAACGTGATGCGGTGGGCGAATTCGACAAGCAGGCGAATAAAATGAGTACTATAGGGGAGGAGAATAGGGTGACGTTCATCATACCGGAGGGACTCAGCGGCCCGGAGTCGTCCGCAGGAGCGGAGTACCCCATGCTGGTCGACAAATGGATTCAAGTTGAGTAGCGCGCTGGATGATGGCAGGGGTCGCCCTTCACCAAGGGCCCGTATCTCCGCGAGGTATTCCCGACGCTGAGAGGTCCGAATCAAGGCGCGCTCGGCGGAGAGAAGTTCGTCATTGGTGAGGCGGACCGTGGAAGGCGTCGAAATCCTTTTGGTGGCGAAGCGTAGGACGTACGCGATGACTCGCAATGCCCTACCGTAGTCCGAGAAATGTTCGCCGACGTCATCGAGTAGGGTGGTCGCGGTGGTCTGGCACTGGACTCGCTGCTCCAGCTGGGTGTCTGGGAGTTCATGATGGAGAGTTGGCCAATATTCGGGGGCTCGCTGGAGCCAGTCCGGCCCATGCCACCAGAGGCTGCTGGCAGATAACTCGTCCGCGGAGACTCCACGGCTCGCCAGATCAGCGGGGTTATCCTCGGAGCGCACATGTGCCCAGCTTTGGCCACTGGTGCTTTTGGACATGCTGGATACCCGATTGGCCACGAAGGTGGACCAACTACACGGCGGTTTATTGAGCCAAGCCAACACGATGGTAGAGTCGGTCCAAAACTGGGAGGTTGCAGGTGGGATTGGGAGTTCAGGAACGATCGACGCCCAGAGATCGGCTAGCAAAACCGCTCCGCACAACTCCAGCCGAGGCAACGAGACTGTTTTGACTGGAGCCACACGGGTCTTAGCCGTTAATAAATGGATTCTTACTTGATCGCCGTACCGAACCCGCACATATAGGGCTGCTCCATACGCTTTCTGTGACGCGTCACAGAAGCCATAAAGCTCCCACGAGAGCTTGTCGCTGGTGTTCAGCCAACGGGGGATGCGGAGTTGACTGAGGCCTGGGTAATCCTGCAGAAATTCGTGCCATTGCTGCAGCAGGAGAGGCGGCAGCACATCATCCCAGCCCAGTTCGGTTAGCCAGATTTGCTGCATGAATATCTTCGCTTGGATAACGAATGGGGCTAGCCAGCCAGCGGGGTCGAAAAGTTTAGCGATATGGGACAGAACCTGCCTCTTGGCAGGGGGGTCCGCTACGGTGAAGAAGAAGACGTCCTCGGCGGCTTGCCAGCGGATGCCCAAGGTTTTTGCGGTGCTTGCGTCTTCCAGCTCGAGAAAGTCCTCTCGCAGCAGGTGCTCTCTCGGAATAGCTTGAAGCACTTCCTTCTTATTGGAAGTCCATTTCCGAAGCGGGAGACCCGCAGACTGAAGGGCAGCTTGAAGCTCTCGTATGGCGAGACGGGCGTCGGCTTCAGTGTGAGCGCCGGCAAGGACGTCATCAACATACATATAGTTTCGAAGGTTTTCGCTCGCCTGAGGATACATCGCTTGCACGTCTTGTGCCAACTATAAAAGGACTCGGATCGCCAGGAAAGGCGCGCACTTAACCCCAAACGTGACAGTTTGTAGCTCATAATCCTGATGGTGCTATCGGGCTTAAACACCGCGTGATGGGGGAGATAGAAGTTTTTCTCATCTTGAGGCGGCGGCACTGGAGTCATATGACCCAATTCCTCGTACTCTTGAATAATGGCATCGTACTGCATTTTTAGGACGGGATCCTTGAGAAGGCGTGCTTCATTCCGCAGGAATTGAGCCAGCGCGATCGGTCTTGAGTGTCACAAGTCGACGCTATTGGGACCTTTAAACGGTAGAGACACAACATATCGGCCGTCCTTCCCTCTTTGGGTGGTCTCCTGGAAGTTCCGCTCGCAGAATACGTCATCCTCCTTTTCCGGCTTTGCGGGAAGGTCTTCCACCTCCCAAAACTTGGTGAGGACTACCTCAAGTTTTGCTTCAGGACTGACTCGTGTCTGTGCAGCGAAAACCGATCGAGACGCCGGAGGGTCAGGCATGATAGCCCCACACAGAACCCATCCAAAGATGGTTTCTAGCCCGACGGACTCACCAATGTCCTTTTTGATCCGCTCTCCGAGGATGTGGGGAAACAGGTCTACACCGATAATCATGTCAATAGGCGCGGGCTTGTTGTAGAACGGGTCAGCCAGGGGGCGATCGAGGCACTGCGTCGAAACCGTGTTAAGGAATGGAGCCGTAGGAATGGCCCCTGACAATTTGGATACGACCAGGGCGGAGACCTCAATCTTGTTCAGTCTGTCACACGGGGGAGACAGCATCAGCAGACACACCTTGTCGGCGCAGCCTCCATCACTCTGGCCCATGCCAGTAACCGCGGCGTCTACTGGGTAAAAGGGGGGCTGGACCATGTTGAAGACACGCTCGGAGAGAAACGTTGAATCGGCCCCAGAGTCGATCAGCGCCCGAATGTGGTGATCCACACCACGATGGTGCAGAGTGACAATCGCAGTGCCTAAAAGGCCTCTGCCTGGGGTAGATGCAAAATAACTTTGAGCATTTGTGAGTTGGTTGCTCGTGGACGGACGCTCTGCGGCGCTGTATGATGGGACTTGCGCAGCGGACGGTACGGACACGGACACATCACTCGGATGCAACAGAGTATGGTGACGTTCCTTGCAGGTATGGCAATTATGCGCACTGGAACAGCCCTTCACCTGCTGACCGCGGGCAAAACAGTTTAGACAGAGTCCCTGTTGTCGAATAGTTTCCGAACGCCTCTGAACAGGCATATCAAGAAAACTAGGGCAGAGCCGTATTGGGTGATTCTCCCGATGGCACAGCTTGCAAGACGCCGGTTTAAGCTGAGCTTTCGCGGGAAAAGCTTAGATCTTCATCGTTGCAGAGGATTTGCGGGGGCCAATGGGGATGGCCTGGACACTTGGGGCCGACTTATGTTCATCGGTGGCATCCAGGACACGATACCGATCGGTAAGAAATTGGTTCAAATCGGACCAAGTTGAGACGACAGTCTTATTTGGCACTGATTGCTCCCACAGGAGGATAGTGGCCTTCGGCAATTTGCTAGTGCAGATGGCGATAAGTAGGACACCTTCATTCGTCAGGGGGGACTTAGCCACGATGGTTCTCGCTTCCCCTCGCGTCTTGGCGTTCAAGTGATATAGCTTCTCCACTTGTGACAAATACGGATTGGCGATATAAATGGCGGCGAACAAATCACGGAATGTGGGCCATGCTAGGCTGTCGCCATCAAATGTCTCCACCTCACACGGAGGCACTCTATGCCCCGGCGGCCCCGACGGAGCGGTTGGCTGACGCATAAGACTCGTCATCTGTGCCGAGAGCTGTTCGATGCGTTCTCCGAACAACGTCCCGCATCGCACATACGCCGCGTAAGCGGATTCGTGCTTCGCCTTGATGTGGCTTATGTTTGCAAAGCTTTCCTCGTCGGTTTGGACTGTCAAGGCCTTGTGACAACGGGAGTATTCCATCTCGACAGTTGACCAGAGGGATTTGAGCTGCTCTAAGTGCATTTTTATGGAAAACAAGGGCACCTCAGAAGATAGAGCTTCACTCTCACGAGCTTCAAACAGGGTCAGTGCGTCGCACGCCAGAACGAAATCGGAGAGGGACATTCTGGAGTGTTCTCTACGCTGTTGTGATACGGATCGGGTGACGGGAGCGTCGGAACAGTGCGTCACAACAACGTGCGGGATCTGGGTCTGGGTTGGAAGCGTGGAACGACCTTTGTGTTCACTCGAGTCCTTAACCGAAAATCTGTGACCCTTAGGTAGGCTGGACGAAGACGGACAGGATCTTGGGGATTCGCTGCGGCTGCAAACAGACGAGAACTTGCACGAAATATCCGTACGCTTCACGGTCACCGGAGTTTTCGGAGGCCGAACCTTCTCCGGAGTTGCAGAGGGAGACGAAAGACTGTTAGACTTCGGCGCAGTCTGGGACGGTTCCGTGGACATACTCAGAGGACGACCTTATAGACGACCGAGGTTGTGTGGTTTTGTTTTGGAAAAACCACAAAAAAGGAGTAGTGGACTGTATGGGGACGCACGAATGCGGATCGAAAATTACACGTAGACGAAGCGAAATGATTACAATACAAGTTTATATGGATTCGTAGGTAACGATGGGAGTACGTATAAAACAAAACACGGATGAAAAATATATAAATAAAGATGTATAGGATAAAAAGAAAATACGTTGTATATAAATCTGGATCTGGATATGTGCGCAAAATAATGGCCGGAAAAAATTATATATGATCTATAAATGGACGGATATATATATTGGCACGATAATGCTGGAACAAAAAGAATATATTTATTTGAAATATGGGCGGATATATATATGTGCGCAAAATACTGGCCGGAAAAATTATTTGTATAATTTATAAATATGGCGGATATATAAATACGGGCCCGATAGCGCTAGGAAAAAAAATATATATTTATTTGAAATATGGGCGGATATAAATATGTGGGCAAAATACTGGCCGGAAAAAATATATGTACAATTTATAATAATGGGCGGATATATAAATATGGGCCCGATAGTGCTGGGAAAAAATAAAAAGTATATATTTATTTATAACTATGGGCAGATATATATATGTACGCAAAGGCTGGCCGGAAAAAATTATTTAAATAATTTATAAATCTGGACGGCTATATAAATATGGGCACGATAGTGCTGGGGAAAAAGATCTATATGTATGTATTTATGAATATGGGCGGATATAAATATATGGGCCCGATAGTGCTGGAAAAAATATATATTTATTTATAAGTATGGGCGGATATATATATGTGCGCAAAATACTGGCCGTAAAAAAAATATATATATAATTTATAAAGGTGATATATATGAGGGCAAAATAATGGCCGGAAGGAATTATCTGTGTCTTTATTTATAAATATGGACGGGGATATACTTAGGCGAAAGAAGGAAATCGGAAAGAATGTGATTTGAATTTGGCGCACTTGAGCCGCCTATCGATATCACGACTTGACTCACGTGTCACCACTACTCCGAAAACAGCTGTCGGCCGCTGCTTATATATTTGGTTTTGGTTTGTTGTTTATTTATGTTAATTTTTTTTGCCTTTTTTTTTGTTTTGTGGTTGTGCGAAAAAAAAAAAACACAAAACGAACGTTTTTTTACACACCGCGAGTGTTGTGCGCGAAACAAACACAGTACCCGATCAGTGCATATGGACGAATGCCTTGATATATATATGTATGTACATATGTAAGCAAGTGCACCGGTTTTCAAGTACGCGCGTGAGGAAATTAATTTCGCAACCAATTTGAAAGCACAAGAAGTCGCGGTGCATACGTTAGTTGCTATTAACAATTTTTCTCTGTTTTTTTTGAGTTTTGAGAAATGTGCGAATAATTTATATGTAGATGGGTATATGCGCGTACATCAACAGATGAAGATGTATGTATGTAAGTATATACGCGCGTGAGGAAACTAGTTCGGCATGGAAATAATTCAAACACATAAGAAATCGCGGTGAACACTTTGATTACTATTTTTTTTTCTATTTTTTTTTTTTTATATAATACTTTAATAATTTTTGGTTTTTTTTTTCTCTTTTTTAAACCTTTACGCGGACTTGGCAAACAGCTGTGAAAAACACATGTACATGTGAATGCATATGTATGTACAAAAAAATGGAATGGGACCAAAAAATAAAAAGGGTAATCGTGAAATGGAAAACGAAAACGTTGGACAAACACGCTAAGGATTGGGAACTACCATGGAACCTTGGAACAGGTCAGGTATGTACATACAATATATAAAAGTGTGTAGGTCGCTGTGGAAAAGCGGGAAAACCTCACACTTTTATTAGTATGTAGGGCAAATGAAATGAATAATGAAATTTTGTACTTATCAGGAATTCCGCCGATGCTAGCTGGAGGAGCGGAAGGATATCCGGCTCGAAGGACCAATGTTCGTGGAGGGGCGGAAGGATCCAAATAAAATACAAGTCGCTGGCGGGTGCCAATTTCTTCTGGGTATGGTGAGCGGGTGATGCATTAATAACGCGCGATAAATTCGGTTAAAAAAATGTATGCTTTATTATATATTCACAGCTGGCCCGACACACACGAAAATGGTTCGGGTTAAAATAAAAATGAAATTCGAGATAGCAAATCAGAAGGAGAAGAACGGGTGTTCGGGTGAAAAACTCGGACTAGATTAAATGGAGATGCCCATGGGAAAAAACCAGTCACCCCTCCTGGTGTGACCGTAGCTGCCGAGGATAAAAAAACCCTCCTCACTCCTCACTGCTCTTCGCCGCTCACTGCTGTTCACCCGGTGGCGTGAGCAGTTAGAAATATCCAATTTCTTGACCTTTTTTTTAAACGGAATAATAAACGACTCTTTCCAAACATCTCATTTGTTTTATAGGAATAGAAATAGAATTCGAACACAATTTAAGAATGTAACTAGAAATATTAACAGGCCCGGGTACTAAGAAAGAAAGAAAGAATGTAGCAAACAGATATGAATTTTGGGAATCATTATTAGCTGTTAAATGATTAAGTCTAAAGGTTGAAGGCAGTACGGTTCAACCCTGCAGTGCACGATATAATTATTGTAGCATTGGGTATTTAAAAGGCAAAATTTAAATTTTGCTACACAATAATTTACATAATCAAGGTGCGAAGAAGTTTTTTCGAACCTTTAAAAATAACTCGTTTTAATGGTACGGAGATTAGATGGCCTACTGGTGAACCAGACCAGTGCGCCGGTCGGTAGAAGCAGTTACATAAGAAACGCATTTAACAATTAGAGTATTACGAACAGAGTAGAAAAGATTAATCTTTATCACAGCACTGAAATAGAAATTATCAATCGAAAGAGGAAATAAAGTTGTTAAGAAGATTGAAATTTGTTTTACGAAGCCATTTACGACGAGAAAATGAGATGTTATGAATTGAATTTGAATTGAATTATAAGAAGATACTTCAATTGGATCCACTGGATTCACAAGGGGCTGTGTATTAGATACCAAAAAAACAGTAAGATCCGAGACAAAAACAATGTCAAGGATTCTTTTGGAAAAGTTAAGTAAATAATTTAACTGCTATAGGAGGCATTTAAGTAGGCTATTGAGAAAAACATGTTGAGACGAAAGAATTACGTAAAAAGAAAGATTGTCATTAACCAGCCAAAAAATATCAGGCAAGTTAAATTCACCTAAGACTATAAGACTAATCACTGTCTTTAAAATGACCAAAAATGGTTTGCTGAGCATCAGCAGGATGCACATAAGTCATTTTTTCAGAAACCTAAGTAATATAAGAACAAGAAATATATAAGCTTAAGTTGGAACATGTAACACTTGAATTAATTTGGATTAATTTCAGCGCTACTGAATCCGGTGAGCCTAATTAATAATAAACAATATTTAAAATATTTAAAAAATTGTATACTTAAGTACGGTCCAATGCAGACATTCATTACAGACATTGGTACTGAGTATAATGAAGTAAGTAAGTTCTTTCGCCGACTTCGGTATACCATGCACAAGGTGAAAAAATATTTTAAACTTCGAAAATGTCTATTAAATTAGCCTTATAGTATATGCTATCTCGATCACCCTCACAAAACCGGCCATTGGACCGCCTACTAAAACGTTTGTACGTATATTTTTCATGTTTGTAGTCCAATTTTAATAAAATTTGGTTCGTTGGTAGATATTAATAGGGCTCACCAGTGTGCTGAATTTGGTTTTGATAATCAAAAAGTTGCCAGTTATTATCAAAGGTTTGTTAAAGACTTTGCCACGCTTATTGCGTATAGAACACGGTAGGACAAAGAGAAACGTTTTGAATAAAATTAAGATTCGATTTGGCAAAGAAGAACTCGACTTCTTTGAGAAGGTTAAAAATGCCTTAGTCTCACAAGTCGTACAATTAGCGTTAACCGATATTAATCAAGAATTCCATCTGACCACCGACGCGTCGCTTCAAATATTGCAATAGGCGTATTTTTAAAACAAAACGACAGACCCATTGCATTCATATCTCGCGCGGTGTCTAAAACTGAAGAAAATTATGCTACTAATGAGAGAGAAATGTTAGCCATGGTATGGGCATTAGAAAAATTAAGAATGGATGTGTATGGCAAATCACATACAATAATTAGAACTAGTTAAGTGGGACTGGGGTATTGATTAAGGAACAAACACAGTCCCGGTTATATTTTATAGTTATTTTATTAATTATTAGGATAAGTATTAGTTTTTATATTGTAGTAGATTTGAATGAATTAATATTTAAAGCATTTCGTCGTTTTTGGTCAGTCTTTTTGTCGTCTTTTCGTCTTAAACTTTCCTATGTTCAAACTTCTTGTGTGTCGTCTCACACTTCGTCTTTTTCTTACAACAACCCGTGTCTGGCCAGCTTGCCAGATCGTCTTCCTTTTCTCCCATCAGCTGACTAGGGCTGGCTAAACAAGATTGCCAGACCATTCTCACAGTTATTCAGATGACGAGCTACCCCACCATACAGGTCCTCAAGTAATGGTCAAGGAAAGATTTTATTACACGTTTACCGAAATTATGCGATGTCTGAATATAATGTTTAGGGCAGTCGAGGAATACAATAATACTAATTTATTCACCGGAAAAGCTAGCATTAAAAAAGGTCATATTTCAGAAATAATTAAAAAAAAAAAAAACAAAAACAAATAACCAATCTTAAATATCACAACACTACTAAAAATCTACTATTTATGCCGAAGTCAATAAACGATTCGCATCAAAGATAACAGACAGGTACAAATAAAGAAACCGTAGCAGAATATTTGAATACTAAAGTCAGAACCCAATCTGGTAGGATAGTTCATAAAAATCACCTAGAGTACTAATCAATGTTTTCTTTTGCCAGGTATTTCCTAGACTACTCAAAATCAAGAGTCATAATGCTGGAAACCGGTATTGCAGCATAGCAAAATTGTACTAAAATTATCCATTATGTACACTTAGAAAAATATCACATGGCATTGTCTCTATAAAAAAATGTTGTTGGAAACTCGACAAAACCAAGGCTATACTTTCCCTTTCTAAGTTAAAAATATCAAAGAAGCTAACATCGGCTGTGCCGAAGTTTAGATACCCTTGCAGTCCATGGCCATAATATTTTTACATGTTCCAAACTCTTTTTCTGTAACTCAATTCATTAATGCAAATATCATTTTCATTTCTTCTTTTTCTTCCAGATCCCCTTTTACACGCATGCCGCGATTCGCACGCATACACATATAGTTTATGTAGCGTTGCGTCTGTGTGTGTGTATGCGTGTGCTCTGATGATTCGAGCAATGACGTAGTAGGCAGCAGGCAGCAGGCAGCGCTGCCGGCAGCGGCTGAGCAGAGATAATTTATATTGACTGTAACTTGTGTTCTATTTATCCGATCAGATTAAAATTTTTACTACCACATTAGTAAATTTCATAGCGAAACTCCAACTGCTTCACCTACACGTGTTCAACTATATGATAGAATGGTCCGATCCCATGAATTTTCAAACTTGATCTGCCTACGGTAATAAAAAGTACAGCCCGATAGCTTTTAAGACGGCTGAGTAAAACGCATACGCACAGACGGACATGGCTATATCGACTCAGCTTCTCATGCTGCATATATATACTTTATGGGGTCGGAAACGTCTCCTTCTGTGCGTTACAAACATCTGACCAATTTTATTATACCCTCTGCAAGGGTATAAAGATTAAAGCATGGAATTGGTAAGCGGGTACCCTTGATCAGGAAGATCACAAAATTATAGAAGATAAGATTAACGAGTTATAAGCAACAACAAACTAACAAACACTATATTACTTAGATGTAATAGCTGTAATTAACGAAAACCCAGAAACACCAGAAAACAATAGAAAAAATAGATTACAAAACATTTTTTGTTATCAACAACATTTCGGGTTAGCCAAGAAGAGTAAATATAAAAACCCAAATAAAAAGATGTTATGTAAACTGGATCACTTAGTTGATTTAAAAAATAGCAAATGTATAGGAGCTTATTTCCACAGAAGAAAACCCGACTGCAAAATTAATAATAATCAACACATTAAATCGCATTCAAATCTACTCAATCAGTTCAAAAGAGACGTCAATATAGATAGAATATCACATTGGATGTCACATTCACAATCCAATCAAAAAATGCAACGATCAACATGAAGACCAAACGTGAAGTCGGAGTAGCACCACCATTGCTACAACTGTCGCAATTTTTTCCCTATCAAAATCAAATTTTTAATTTAACGCCCTAATTTATATTAATTTCTACCAGCCTACCGAAGTTGGCCGTGGCGGCGATAGAGTGCTCGTGTGTTTGTAACAGTGAGCGACATTGCATATGCTATGAGGTATGTAAAAAGAATTTAAAAGACATACATTTGGTCTTGGAAGTTTAAAATATTTTTTCACCTGGTGCATGGTATACCGAGGTCAACGAGACGACTTACTTACTTCATTTTTTTTTAAACTTTTACCATCTTATTTAATGAACAAAAACACTGCATTTTGTTTTTTTTTTTTTTTTTTTTAAAATAATGAAGATTTGATGACAATGGTGGTAAATTGAGGCGAGCAAAATAATAGAAGTAAATACATATTTTGCAAAAACAAATTAAACACTGCTTTAAGATGAAATAGCCCCACACCGTGACACTGCATACACCATCCACACATAAAATAGAGTAAATAAAAAAGAATCAAATCAAAAAATCATCTTCCTAACAATAGTTTGGCTTTCGTGCCATGATAGAGCCCTTAACTGAGCTCCAAATTCAGCAATTAACTTTAAAAATTAATTTACAAGAGTCACTATGTCAGCTTACAGTAGAAGCTACATTCAACACTACTAGCAATAGTCTAGATTTTTCCTAGTTATATTCACACCCAATGGAAATTGCCGAATTCGATGAAAATTAAGTAAGTAAGTCGTCTCGCCGACTTCGGTATACCATGCTCAAGGTGAAATATTTTAAACTTCGAAAATTAGCATATGCTATGTCGCTAACCCTCACAAAAACACACGAGCGCATTAGCGCCGCAACTACCCTACGACTAACTCAGCCCTTATGGACCGCCTAGTAAAACTCGTTTATACGTATATTTTCCATGTTTGTAGTCCGATATTAATAAAATTTGGTTCGTTGGTAGATATTGATAGGGAATTTGGTTTCGATAATCAAAAAGTTGCAGGAGGCAATCGGTTTTTTCTAGATTCTGGTGACGAAAGTAGGCGCAACAAAAATGTTAAATATTAATAATCTGCACGCATACTAAAGAAATCTAATTACCAAATTTGGTGGTTCTAGCTTTGTTAGTTTTTGAGAAAATCAGTTTTATTTAATTTCCGAGGGCGGGAGTGGGCGTGGCAAAAATTTGAAAAAAGCAAAATCTGCGAGTATACTATACGCATATGGCTAGATCGACTTGGCTGTTGATCCTGATCAAGAATATATATACTTTATGGGTTCGGAAAACCTTCCTTCTGCCTGTTACATACATTTTGGCGACATTAATACTACTTTACCCTATGGGTGCATGGTATAAAAATACTGGTATTTATATGGATCCTTCCGCCCCGCCACAATCATTGGAGCCGTATATCCTTCCGCTCCTCCAGCTTACATCGACGGAATTCCTAATAATTACAACATTTCTGATTAAAAATCTCATTTATATTATATCCCATTACATACTACTAAAAGTGTGAGGTTTTCCGCTTTTCCATAGCGACCTACACACTTTTATATATGTACTTCTATTTATGTAAATACCTGACCTGTCCCAAAGGTAACGTACATATATGCATCCATACATATGTACATTTTTGTTACACCCACATACATATATTTTCCACACCTGTTTGCCAAGTCCGCGTAAAAGTTGCAAATTATTAAAGCATTATAAAAAAAAAAATTAAATTAATTAAAAATTAAAGTGTTCACTGCGATTCATATTCTTGTGTGTTAAGACAATTTAAATTATCCAATTAATTTTCACATACACATAGCTGGCACCTTGTGCAAATAAAACGCCTCCTCGGGTCGGGGATGTTTAGTTGTGTATAAAGCTAAGCTACCTTTTTCAATAAGTTGTTATCTATATTTTAGCTTAAAGTTTTTCGTCGTCTGCTGTGTTAGTTGACGTAAATAAAAAAAAAAAAATAAATAAATAAATACTCGCGTAGTCTAAATATATGGCACATACCAACTGCACGAATACATTCATTTGCGTCAGTCTTTCAAATACTTACAAATTTTTCTATATTTGTTTTGATAATATTGCTTCGGAACGAATGAAACGAGAAGAAAAGTCTCGAAGTTTGGTGTTTCATAGTTCCTGAATGTATCAAGCCGAACAAACAAAAACAAAATCAAAGCAAGCCGAAACAAATAAGAAAGACTACATACGAAACAAATGAATACGGTACTTCTTTCAAGTTACTTGGTACTTCCAAGTACTCGTGAGTACGGTCATACTTATGAAATGTCAATAATTTAATTTTCAAATATATAAAAGAAATAGTCTCAGATTATTCATATCTTCACAAAAAATGTTTGAAAATGTGTTAATAGTTATTGTTAAGATATGATTGTTAAATTTTTAATGAAGTAAGTAAGTCGTCTCGCCGACTTGGATATACCATACACCAGTAAAACAAATATTTTAAATTTATAATAACCAATGCATTTTCGTATTTTTAAAAAAATCTGTTTGCATGATTTTTAGAAGCATATCTTAGTATTTCGCTCACTCAAGCATTCGAGCACCCTAGCGCCCCCACCAGCCAACGGCCAACTCCGGCCATATGGAAAAACGTTCATATGCATAACTTGGCTATTTTTATTCCGATTTTGATCAAATTTGGTATTTTGCTGGATATTAGTATCAAATTTAAGTGTGCTAAATTTGATTGCACAAGGTTGAAAATTACGGGAGATAATCGAGTTTTTTCAAATTACGGGGGCGGAAAGAGGCGTGGCAAAATCTTTACACATCAAAAATGTGCGCAATTACTAAGCAAATATTCATACCAAATTTTGTGTCTCTAGCTAGAATAGTTTTTGAGAAAATCGGTTTTATTTAATTTGCGGGGGCGGTAGGGGGCGTGGCAAAATTTTTATAAATACAAAATGTGCGCGTTTACTAAGCAAATATACATACCAAATTTTGTGTCTCTAGTTGCTATGGTGTTTGAGAAAATCGGTTTTATATCATTTGCGGGGGCGGTAGGGGGCGTGGCAAACATTTGAAACAAACTCGATAAGCGTACATATGACACGAGTCTACATACCAAATTTGGTGGCTCTAGCTCTTATAGTCTCCGAGATCTAGGTGTTCATACAGACGGACGGACGGACGGACGGACGGACGGACGGACGGACGGACGGACGGACGGACGGACAGGCGGACATGGCTAGATCGTCTCGGCTGTTGATGCTGATCAAGAATATATATACTTTATGGGGTCGGAAAAGCTTCCTTCTGCCTGTTACATACATTTTAGCGACTTTAATATACCATTTTCACCCTATGGGTGTATGGTATAATAAAATCATGTTTTTATTTTTATTAAATACTGTAAATATTTTTCTAAAATGAATTTATTTTAAGATGTTTCATATTATTTACATTGAGTCTGCTGTCACAATTCGGTATACCGAGAACGAGCAAGACATTTGAACAGTAGTAAGTACTCGGTTCGGTTTTCGGTATTTGCTTCTTGATATGCTCGGATTTGTTTTACCGGATTTTTCGGTTTGCCCTGCTTGTTTAAACTCATTCGTTCGTATCAGATGCTTGATATACTCGATTTACAAATACGAGTAAGTGTGAAAACGAGTTCCGAAAGTGTAGAGCGATTTCGTTTTGCGTTTCGAATGTACTCGTGCAGATCTCTAATACCTACATATATACATCATCACATGTTGATGTACGTATATACATACACATGATCAAAATCGGTGCTGCGCATTTATACAAAAAAAAAAAAAAACCCACAAATTACTTGAATATTATTGAACACGATTGTATATGGGCAATTCCGAAATCACTCACACGACTTTCGAAAGCAGAATAAAACTTTATAAGTGAAATAAATCAAAGAAAATCAAATTTTTTACTATTCATCACTAATAATTTTTTAAAGTACTCTTAGAGTACTATCAATCGCAATAAAAATTTTGTGCCTTTTGCTTTTATCTGTTGAGAAAAGAGCTCCAAAAGACCGGTCACTCACACGACAAAAAAAGGTGACTTGAGAAATAAGCAAAATAAGGGTAAACTCGTACTCTTACGGCTCTCTTTATATTTTTTACGGTTAGTTCACGTTTAAGCTTCATTTAAGAGCAGAACCTTTACGGTAACAAAACCTCTAATGCCGTAAATAATTTAAAGAGTAATCTCTTAAAATGTGACAAGTTTACTAAAAACACAAACTCAACTTTACTTTCAAATATTTTGTACATTTGAACTTTTTTTCACTATTTCTATCCAAAAATATAAAATTGGAACATTTCTTAATAAAATATAATGAGAAACAGACAGATCTTTGGTACTTTATGTCTGGGTCCTGTGGTTGACCTTTTTCCGGAAATGCCCATATCTCTTTAAGCAACTCTTTGTATATTGCCGCTATGCAGAATTCACCGGAAGACTCACCTACTCTAGGCGTGATCTTTTGTGCCCTAGCCGACTACATGGCACCGTGGCCGGCGTCCTTGAAGCGTCTCGGGGTATATTTAGAGGACCACTCTCTAAAGAGAAGCAGTCTTGACCCAGACACAGAACTAGTGACATTGTGCAAGTTCCAAATAAAATAATATTATTATAACGTTTAAATCTCTTGTGTTCTCAACTTATGCAAGAAATAACCTTGAATCCTAAGAGGAATATCCTTGGTCCAAAGGAAAGGCATGGTGAGTTAGTCCCAAATTAACATGGGAACTTATATATAAATAAAATATTTTATATATAATAAATATATTTTTTGTGTTGTTTTTTATTTTATTTGTTACTTAATATCTTTTACCTGCAGTCCCTAATATATTTTTGTTTTCATTCGTTTACACGTTTTTCATAAAAATTATTTATTTTTTTATCACTTATACATATATACCTATATATATTGCTTATGTTGCCCAGCTCATTATCTATATTTAATAACATATTCGATGATCTTTAGGGATGGATGCATCTCGGCTATCGGATTGGAGCCCCAACCGGTACCACTTACCCGGCGCAAAGTGCACACAAGGCGAAATTATGAACCAGACAGGTCCTATTTCGTACAATGTTTGTTTACATGATCGCACCGTTATTCCCAGCTTTGGTGAAACTAAGCTATATTCCTAACTAAGAAGCTGTTATCGTTGTACTGTAAAAGATCTGTTAACAGCTGCACTTCTTGGACGTTCTACTACACACTTCAAGATAACATCGGATCACTTCACTGCAGCTACTACTCCTCCTACAAGAGGATATTAATACTACTACGAAAGAACTACTATAATGACCGGGTTCCACTGTTATGAATATTAAATAAATGAACACGCCAGTTCAGTTTTGTGGTCTTCTTCCGATTGATTTTTATTCCAAAAATATTCTTTGACTTAACCTATTGTTACATAGATATTCTTATGCAGCGACTTAGGCAACAGCTACAAAAGAGAGAGAGAGTGTCAGTACATACATACATATTATTTGGGGCGCTTGCATCAGAGTGCATGGTCAGCGTTCACACGCTGGCTTGGCCCTAGCTCATGTTACGCCTGTGCATTGCTAAATGTATGTGCATATATAAATGTACATACATATATGAACATGTTTAGCTGTATATTTATGTGAGTATGTTTATGTGAATATATTAATGTATACACATAAACATATTCAAGTGCACACTTATGTTTTATTGCGTACATATTTGATTGTTTATACTTGCAACAAAGTGTTACAAGTTGAGCTCTTTGTGTTGAATGATTTTTGGTATGGATATACCACACTACTACAACTACTACTACAGTATCTTACTGCTACTAAAAGGAAACTAATATTACTACTACAAGATCTACACTACTTATTCTTTGCTACATTTCAATTACTTCTCAGAAATACATTGTATCACAATAATATTAATAACAATTTATATATATATCATTTTGAACAGACACATTGAGAAGGGTAACAACAGAGTTATTTCTCCTATTAGTTCGACCACGAATGTATAGTGGCGGGAGTTTGGCCGATTTAGCCTTTTCAACGGTGGCACCATTTTGGGCATCTTGCTGCTCGGCAAAAATTTTAAACCGATTGGTTTTGGTTTTGTTATTTTGGGCTGATTGACATTTTTTTTCGTTTGCGGGCTTAGCTTCCACTTAGTTATTTTAATATATCTAACCATTTCTTTTTGGGCAGAAGGCATTGTCATTGTTGTGGTTGGCTCTGGGTGACTTGGCGTTGTCGGTTTCTGGGTTCAGTCATCGTGGACATTTGGCACAAGGGGACTACTTTCCCTTCATGGGCTCTATTAGACCCAGCTTCGAAAGCCAAGTTTATATCTGAGCGAATGTGTGAGCTGGGAAAGCAGAACATAGAACCTTTAAGGTTTTTCACATAAGCATTCGGTCATCGCATGGACCAGTTTAGATAGAGATAGAAGCTTTTGTCCTGTCCCAAGATGCCGATGACTTGCCTTCATGTATAGATGGAATGCCCAATATCCAACTATCTGACTTCTCTTTTAGAGAAAAGGCATAGAGCGATTTACCTCTCGGGATCAACCTCATACCAGAGGGTTACTCTCAGGCATCCTGACCGAAGTGTGCCGCACTTTAATGGCACAAGAAACCAGATTCGGTTGGGTCACTCGGTCACTCCACACCAGAGGCGATGGCTAGTTCCTAAAAGCGAAGGTCGTCATAAAATATTCCAGGCTAAGCTGACTACGACGCAGTCATCTAAGAGAATTGGACTTGGGCCACATACGGCAGGTGCCATTCGATAGCAGTAATAACAATTGTTATCTGTCATTAATATCTATTAATACCTCAGGATGAATTTCCTTATATGGTACTAATACAGTGTCTTCATTTTTGTGAAGTATGATTTCTCAAAACCTCTGACCTTGCTGGTAACAATTTTGAATTGTCAATATCATTGTTTAAAATTGCTACATTTATTTGCTTATTAGTATTAATTCAACGTTGTGATAATCTACCATGCAAATAAATTTTTGATTGAAATCCCAGAATTACGTTACATTGTACGGGAATTTCATTATAGACTATTTGGAAGTCGTGAATGATTATGAAATAATCGAAGAGTAAATCAATTTTAGCTAGTCCAATTGATGTGATTGTTCCCTGACCAATTCCTGTTATTTTTGTTTTGAAGTTTACATTTATTTAAAAACATAAGCTATTATCTTTTAGAATTGATATGTAAGCTTTACTATCTAATAGTAATATTAATGCATTATTATTTTTTTGGTTATGTATTTCTATAGTGCTTCTAAGAGGCTTTAAGCGATTTCCGGGTTACTTTTTGTAACTCGTACTTGATTGTCACTTCTGTTTTCTCGATTTTAGCCTCTAGAGTTTGTATTATTGTAATTATTATTATTATTAAACCGTTGGCCGCATCTGTTAAAGTCACGACCCATATACCTACGCTGTAAGTAATTTCCGTAATACTTAATAAAATAATAATAATATTAGTTTCTCCAGTTTTGTTAATATGCTTCGTCCATATTGTTGAATAGACGAGAACGCACAACATCTTTATTTAAGCATTTTTCATTCCTGCTGATCTAGCGTGTTTGGTACTTAGTGATTTAGCTTACTATAGAGACTTACCTAATTAAACGCGATGGCACTATTCGCAAATGTGGAGACTACAAGTTTATAGCTATTAGGGTGAGTAAGCAACACGGCCACCAAATTCATGCAATAAATTCATTATTGATGTCAATTGAAGGTGGATCCATTTTTGCAAAAAAAAAAAAAAAACAATTTGGCTCAGGCGTATTAACCACTAGAAGTAGATAAGCAGTCTACGTTAGTGCAAGGTATATATACACACAAAGGCTATTTCAAAGTAACCAGACCACAATTTCGAATTTCTTCAGCTCCAGGTATATTTCAGAGCTGTATTGATTGCATTTTGCAAAACATTTCTGGTGATTTACCCTTTTTCGATGACATAACTGTTATAGGTAAGTCAGTAAAACAACCTGCGTCGCGCCTTAATAGGGTTCTTTCAAGATTCAATAAGGCCTGACTTACGCTTACTTAAAATCGATGCACTTGGTATAAGACCTTGTGCCAGTAAGGTCCAAACTATCAATTGCTCTCCGTATCCGAAAGATAAAAAAGAATTGCAAGCATTTTTGGAACTCATCAATTTTAACCATGCAACCGTAGCTGATCCGCTTCATCGGCATCGCAAACACCGAAATTCCTTAAAACCTAACTCTAAAACGCGACCGGGTCAAAGTGTATAGAGTGCAAAATTAAGCACCTCACAAGCCCCATTTCGTAAAATGTTCGTTTACCTGATCGCTGTATTATAAATCGTCATTTTAATTAACTTCGCCATCGGTTTTTGCTACTGAAAGTATTCCTGAGGGCATATCCGACTGTCCTGAATTGTCTGAACTTAGCGTCTGAACAACTACTTACTTTAAGACAACACTCCATTCACCCACATAACTTCACCCCCTTTAGTCTATAAAGCAGCGGATATTTGATGAAAGAATTGGATTTATAACTGGTCTGTAGAACAAAACAAAATAACTTAGTGCGCGCAAACTTGTGTATAAGCGATCGTTACGGATATCGAAACTATTGAATAAGTTAAAGTGCAAAACTTGTGTCAAACCACCGTTACAGATACCGAATCTATGATCAAGACTTTTTGAGCAACAGAAAAGAAAATCAAGTAAAGGAGCTGTAAGCAACTATAAAGCCCAAAGCCCTCTAAAAAATTTTTTTTAGTTTTCTTTTTCGTTTTATCCGCATTAGAACCTTTCGAAACTCAAAGTTCTAAACAAAATCTAATCCAAGATGACACTGGAACTATCAGAATCTCACCTGAACCAGGCGCTCACCATTCTTAGACAGTTGCCTACTTTCGATGGTAACACTTCGGCATTGAGCATGTTCATACGGAGAGTTACGATGTATACGATGAACCATAGAGATGCAGCTTACTGGGGAAGCCCAGCAGACATCACAACTAGCACACGCCAACTATTGGAGGGAATTACGCACCGCCCTCATCAGCAAATATAAGGTGCAAACGCCTTATGAAGAATAACTACGACGGCTATACCACACTTTTTTGGAGGGAAACTTCGTAAGTTTATTGAAGATTTAAAACATAAGTCATTCCTTAAAATAAATAAGTTGATGTTACAAGGCGATGCCGCCAATACTATTTTATACACAATCAAAGATGTTATTATCAAAAGATTACCAGACAAGCTTTATATGACGTTAGCGAAGTTTCATATTTCTACTGTGTCTAATTTAAAACAAGTAGTTCAAAGAGAGTGTCAATATGAAAACAGTTCTACAGAGAAGTCCAAAACTAACAATCCAAGTAATTCAGGATATTCAAATTACAAATAAAACCAAAATAATCCAGGGCAAACCTATTATGGGAAAAACAATCAAAACAATAATTCACATCGTCCGAATCCTCAAAATATCCAACAGTTTCGAGAAGAACTACAACAAAATTTATTATCAGATTCAAAATCGAATAAAAACGCAGCGGTAAATTAACCTACTAAAAGGCAAAGAGAAAGTACTATTGGTCAGAGTAGAATGGACTGGTCCGAAAATTTTCATCAATCAGCCATCAATCGGATCAGGCAGTTCAGACAGAACAGGTGGACCAAACAGATCAACCAAATATGTCCAACCCCAACATCTAATTAAAAATTAATCACATCCCTCTAAAATGCGTTATAGATACAGCCTCTTTAATAAATTTTATCAAAGAAAATTATTTGAATTTTCCAAAAAACTTCAGAATATATGAATGTTCATACAAGAAACGGAATAATAGAGCTTAATAAAAGCGTATCTTTCGCACCCAACAGACTTAGCCCCAACCAACAAACATTATATTGCCATAAATTTTCATCACCGTAAGACATACTATTAGGATGAAAAAATCCTAAGGCACGTCAGACCGTTATTAACCATTATGTAGAAAATATTGTTAATTATATTTCAAATACATTAATAAAGACGAAGAAAAAGAAAAACCATAACTTTATCTTCCGCCAGAATTTGAATAAGAAGCATTCAACAGTCTCGAGGAAAGAAACGAATTTCGACTCGATCATTTAAAATCAGAAAAAATAGTATGGTTAAAAAAAAATTTAC
This sequence comes from Drosophila insularis, assembly GCA_018903935.1. Classification (NCBI taxonomy): domain Eukaryota; kingdom Metazoa; phylum Arthropoda; class Insecta; order Diptera; family Drosophilidae; genus Drosophila; species Drosophila insularis. The sequence continues at coordinate 13,394 of JAEIFP010000606.1, read as the reverse complement.
ATGAATTTAGCAATATCCAGTATAGGAAATAAATTACAAATCACAAATTTTTTGACGAAGAAGTCAATAAACAAATTAATGAAATGATAGAACAGGGAATCATTCGAGATTCGAAATCGCACTATTGTTCGCCAATTTGGATCGTACCTAAGAAAGAGGACGCATTCAAAGTGCAAAAGTTCCACCTAGTTATTGATGACAAATTTCAAATACCAGTAATGGATGAAATATTAGACAAACTTGGAGAATGTCAATATTTCATATATTTGATATATATATTTCATATTTGATATATTTTATCAAATACTAATGGATCCTAAATCAATCGAAAACATGGTAAACATGGTCAATATGCGTACACACGAATGTTATTCGGACAAAAAATGCACCAGCAACATTCCAAAGATGTATAAATAATTGTTTTGACTATTGAGGCGATATAACTGTTTATTCCACCTTAATAGAAGAACATTTGGCATCACTAAAAAAGGGAATTTGCTAAATTGCGCAAATCTTAAACTACAATTAGACAAATGCGAGTTCTTAAAAAAGGAAACAGAATTTTGAGGTCACGTCATACGCACAGAAAGCATTAAACCAAACCCAGATAAAGTCAAAACAATTCAAAAATTTCCGATCCCTAAAACACAAAAAAGAAATAAAATCAATCATGGGTTTATGCGGGTTCTTCCGTAAATTCATTCCCAATTTTGAACATATTGCAAAGCCCCTAGCTCGTAGATTGAAGAAAGGAGCTAAGATAACAAAAAACAACCCAGACTATATTTCGTCCTTTGAAAAATTGAAATGTCTTCTAATGAACGACTTACTACTTGCATACCCTGATTTCAAAAAACCATTTTTTCTAACCACAGATGCTAGCAATATAGCTTTAGGTGCGTTCATTTCACAGGGCCGTAGACCTATCTCTTATGCTAGTAGAACACTTAATGAACATGAACTTAATTATTCAACAATAGAAAAGGAACTACTGTCTATCATATGGGCGACGAAATGTTTTAGGCCATACCTCTTCGGTAGACACTTCGAAATCCAAAGCGATCACAAACCCCTTGTCTGATTTGAACCTAACATGAAGTTACAGAGATGGAAGATAAATTCGAATTCGATTTCGAAATAAAATACTTACCAGGAAAGGAGAATTATGTGGCTGACGCCCTTTCCAGAATAAAAATAGATGAAAACCTTTTAGGTGAACACACACACACAAAACACAACAGTGCTCAAGCAGAAAATCAAAACCCAATAGTCATTTCTAAAAAGCTCTGAATTAGTACAACCGTCAGATAGAATTTACTAATACAATGAAAATAAAGTTAACCTTACTCACTTCTTTCACAAAACTATGTTTACTTATTTATATATATATAGGCACTTGCACATAAATCAGTGACTGATAGTTGTCGCAACCAACACATTAATTGGGTGGGTTTCGGAGCGAGAATACAAAGGTAGAGATGGGGGCCAAAGACACAGCGATGCACATTCGATGTAACTACAATTGGTGTCTGATCTTACTAAGAATAATGCAATTCTTTTATAGTAAAAATATAGAGCTTACCAGTGCATAGTTCGACGAAGTCTGTCGTTTGATTTATTTATTTATTTATTTATTTATTTATTTACGTCAACTAACACAGCAGTCGACGAAAAAGCTTAAGCTAAAGACAAATAGTAATTAAATTAAAAAAGCTAGCTTAGCTATATACACAACTAAACATCCCCGACCCGGTGGAGGTGTTTTATTTGCATAAGGTGTCAGCTATGCCCCGATTCACAGCCAATGTGGTCAGGGATGAGTTGCAGCCAATCCAAGTCCAGAATGTTTTCATTGGTTTCGCTGTAGATGATTAAAAAGTATAGCGCGAAGAGAAGTGACAGAAAGATGAGGAGAAATTAGGTGAGAAAGGTTGTTAAAAGATTGGCAAAGAACACGAAAAGGTTCGTGAAGAGAGTAGTTAGTCAGACATCTACTAAGGTAAATAGGAAAAAAGTTTCTGGTCCGACGTGAGGGAACACAAAAATATAGCGTACTTAGTAAATTAGTGGAAATGACTTCGCCGTTGACTAGTTTATGGAGAAAGAGAATACCAAAAACGAGCCTACGGTTGTAAAGTGAAGGGAGATTAATAAGAAGAAGTCTGTCAGAATAAGAAGGTAGGCGAAGACTCGGGTCCCAATTAAGACCGCGTAACGCAAACTTAAGGAATTGCTTCTGTACCGATTCAATACTACGCTGGTGAACATCATATTGCGGGTTCCACACTGGCGAGCAATATTCGAGAATAGGGCGAACTAACGAAGTGTATAAAACCTTTGTTACATAGGGATCATCAAATTCTTTGGCCCAACGTTTAATAAAGCCAAGAAGGCTGCATGCTCTATTGACAATTGAAGCAATATGAACATTAAATGAAAGTATGGGTCAAACATAACGCCTAAGTCTTTAAAGGATGGTACACAATCTAACAGAACAGACTTAATGGAGTAATGAGCTAGGAACGGAGACAAACGACTGAAAGTCATAAAAGAACACTTAGAGGCATTAAGGTGTAATTTATTAACGTGGCACCAATCACAGAACGCATCGAGATCAGATTGCAAGTACTGTTGGAAAGAAGGATCATTATAGGAATAACAAATCTTGACGTCATCCGCAAACATGAGCACGCGTGAGTGAACCAAGGCCAAGGGTAAATCATTTATAAACAGGGTAAATAACAGTGGGCCCAGATGACTGCCTTGGGGTACACCTGACGTAACTTTAATAGTTTTAGATAATGAGGAACGAAAAGACACCTTTTGGGTTCTGCCAATAAGATACGACTTTAACCAAGCCAACAGTTTCGGGGAAAAACCCATGATGTTAAGTTTCGCGAGAAGCATAGAATGATCAACCGTATCGAAAGCCTTACTAAAGTCAGTATAAATAACATCAGTTTGACACTTTTTACGGAAGCCATGGTGTACAAGGGTAGTCAATTCTAAAAGGTTAGTAAGCGACGAACGACCTTTCATGAAGCCATGCTGACAAGGAGAAATAGTGGGTCTGGATAGGTGTTGAAGGGAAGACGTAATAATTTTCTCAAACAGCTTTGGTATTGCCGAAAGCTTGGCAATGCCACGGTAGTTAGAAACATCCGATTTGCTACCCTTTTTAAAAAGCGGAATAATAAAAGACTCCTTCCAAATATCGGGAAAGCTACAAGTCTCACTCGATATAAAGAATAACCGAGATAAAGGCTTAGATAGGGAAATCGAACACATTTTAAGGATGCAACTAGGTATATTATCAGGACCGGGAACGAAGGAAGACGTCATAGATGACAAGCTAGAGATAATACAGTCTTCAGTAATACTAGGAAAAAACATACAATTTAAATGTGGGATTGAAAAGGGATAGGTTGTGGGATCCGAAACAGTAGTAGAATAAGTCGACTGAAAGAAATTAGCAAACAGATCTGCAATATCTGAGTCATTATTAGCAGTCTGGTCATTAAGTCTGAAGGTGGAAGGTAGTACATTAGAGCGTCTTTTGGAATTAACAAAGTTGTAAAATCTTTTGGGGTTCTTATAAAATTCAACCTTACAGCGAACGATATAATTATTGTAGCATTGAGTGTTTAAAAGACAAAATTGAGATTTGGCTATACAGTAATTTGCATAGTCAAGTCGCGAACCAGTTTTTTTAAATCTTTTAAAATATCTCGATTTAATATTGCGGAGATTAGAGAGCCTACGTGTGAACCAGACTGGCGCGCTGGAGACGGTAGAGACATTCACATAAGGAACGCATTTATCAATTAGAGAATTAAGAGCAGAGTAGAAAAACTTCACTGCACAATCTATATCGCAGCACTCAAATAGAAATGACCAATCAAAAGAGAAAATAAGGCTATTAAGAAGATTGAAATTTGTTTTACGAAAACATCTACGACGATGGTAGGGTGATAAGGATCTTCAGGTTTCACTAGGGGCTGTGTTCGGGATACAGCACTAACAGTGGGATCAGAGACAAAAACAAGATCAAGGATTCTTTTAGAAGAGTTAAGGAAAGAGTTCAACTGATATAGTGGACATTCAAGTAGGCAATCAAGAAAAACATGTTGAGATGAAGGAATTAAGAAAGATAGATTATCATCAACAAGCCAAGAAATATTAGGCAAGTTGAAATCACCTAAAACTATAAGGATATCACGATCTTTAAGACTATTAAAAATAGTTTGCAAAGCATCAGCATGGTGCATATAGGTCATGATATCAGAAGCTGGAGGAATATATGAACAAGAAATATATAAGCTAAAGTTGGAACATGTAACTTCGACGCAAATAAACTCAACACCTAAGGGCAGATCAATCGGCACGACACTTGAACACAGATTCGAGTTAACAGCAATGAGTACTCCACCGCCACGACGACCAACACGATCAAGCCTATGAGAAATAAAGTTATTAGAAAGAGTTTCATTATCCAAAACAGAGGAGTTAAGCCAAGTTTCAGAGAAAGCTAATATGTCAGCCGAAAAGGTTTGGCTATCACAGAACAGGTTCGAGAGCTTGGTAAGAAGTCCTCTTACATTTTGATAATGAATGCAAAGACTAGACTTTATTAGTTTTTTGAAGCAGAAGATAAATTAGGAAGGTGGACAGGCAACGGACGGGAGCGCTTATTGGGCGCAAACTCGTGTACAACTAGGCCCTCTGGCCAGAAATTAGTGTCAACCATAGCTGAAAAATACTCATTTGGTACTGTAATTTTAAAAGAGGAGATTTCGCGAGGCCTTGAAAACTTAAACTTTTGAATTAAAACCTTAGCAGGGCATATATTACCAATGTAAGCTGCCACAGACGACTCAGAAGTATCTGGAGCAAGCCTAGAGATAAATAATTGTTTGCGATGAGGCACTACAATTAGTGGAGGCGGAGGAGCATTGGGATCCGCAAGTGATTGAGAGCCAGCATGATCCTGTGATTGATCAGAGTTCCCGTGAGGGATAGACTGAGGTACACCAGGGCTTGTAATGGGTACTTCAATCTGAAAAGAAGAACATAAAGAGGGACAAGAAGATGGTGTAGACGAAAGTAAAATGGGAGACGATGTAATAGAGAGTACTGGCTGGCGAACTCAAGGGTACATTTCTTGGGTAACTTCTCAGAAGGTGGATTAAACTTAAATTGCGACAATAAATGTACGCTAGATTCACACTCGTTAGACAGCTGTTTGGCCAGTTTGTTTAAAGAAAGAAACTTTAAACGAAGATCCCTATACATTTGTCGTAGTCGCGGCCATTGAGGCCAGCACATTTTAAGTGAATAAGATTATCGCAGAGCCAACACGATATTGCTCTATACTGATCATCAAAACGATCAGAATGCTTGCAAGTAGGTAGACAACAAGCCATTAAAACGCCAAAAGGAACACAAGGCGAAACTATATAAAAATATAAAGAAAATTTAAAATTTAAATACACAGCACTAAGATAATTATCAATATAAAATCAATAAATACTAATAAAACAAAGAAACAGCTAGAGTGCACAGCACAAAAAAGAGTGCAAGAACAGTTATAAGCCAAGCTTTGAGAGGCTGCGTTACAAAAGTAATTACGCAGGAGAGAAGCTGAGCACAAGCACAAACAAAAGAAAACAACAAAAAAAAAAAAATAAAAAAAAAACACTAGCACTGATGGTATGATCGGAGAGGTGAGGGGAGCAACTATAGAAGCAATGACGAGAGAGAAAAGGGGAAAAAATATATATATATATAAAATGCACCAAACACTAATCACGAAAAAAAACTAGTTAATTTGGCAAATTCTGCAAATAAAACACACGGGTCTCAAGCAAACCACACCAACGAAAAAGTAAACAGACTAAGCACAATTAAAAATTGAGAGAAAACAATAAATATTGATAAAAACTCAGGAGCTATGAAAAAACACGACCGTCACGTCAGAGAGCAGAAGCTTATTTTCGTAATATATGCCTGTTACTCCTGCCGGTGTTGATGTTCCTTAATTAAAGTTGGTAATTAAGAAAAGAGGTGTGGACTTCTGTAATGTCCACGAGGTCCCTCTTAGTCGCACAACTGCACTCTAGCTCAGACCATTCTAGACTCCCCCACTATTCACTATTCTCTTGTATGAGCTTTTCTATGAAAGTGGATTGTGTAAGCTCGGTTCCAAATAAGATCAAGGTCAATTCACCGTAGAAATAGTCTATGTCAGATAAATTCATCTAGCTAGCATATTTATAAAATTTAATATTTGAAACAGTGCACCATTACACCGCTGATTTAAATCACCCGCCCTAATAAGTGGAGGCTCAAGGCTGAAAAAAATCAAAGGTGCCAAGCTGATTACCAAAGGTCCTTGGCATGGAAGGTTTCAACTACATACAAATGATTTCCAAATTTTTTCTTGTTCTTGACTTTAACTGCGACTGGTGCTAATTTTGCATTAAAATTATTGGCTAGGTTGCTGAGTTTGAAGTTACGCTTCGAAGTTGCCTATTTTAATTCTCAAGTTATATGTCCGTTGATTTGTATCATAAGCTTTGTCTGAATATTTTTGAATATCAGTTCTAATGCGTGCGAAATTGCCTAGTCTATTCAGCCGAACCATAGCTTCATTCAGTAGATTGAGGTTGGTCAGTAATTTGTAGTCTTTTCCATGGAATATCATCTTTTGACCAAACACCGCCACATACATAGTTTGAAATTCCAATTGATTGATGAATATGATTTCGTAAGGCACTGTTTATACTGCTGAGAAAGTTGATCCGAGTGGAGATAGGACCATAAGGCCGCTTTAATAGTTCGATTTACTGGTTCAGCCGCATTGGCCTGTGGAGAATACGCAGCGGTAAATACGTGCTGTACTTCGTAATCCCTAAGAAATGTTGTGAGTTCCTGGCTTTTAAGCTGGTCGAACTTATCAACTTGGGCTAAAAGGGCACCAAGTGCTCCAAGCATACATGCATCACATTGCACTATTAACGATTTCTAATAATTTTGGTGTGCTAAAAACGGAGCAGTGCTAAGTTTAGACTTGATGTTTTCAAAAGCACACGAAAAAGAATTGCCACGTAGTAATTATGTTAACGCAAAGGTGATAGTTGCATATTGTGAGATAAACCTCTGGTACCATCCAGTCATTCCTAAAAATCTCTTAAGCTGTCGTTTGATTTTCGGCACTGGGAACTCGGATATGGCTTTAACCTTGTCTGGGTTATTTCTTAGGCTGATGTCAGAGTGGCCGCGATAAGCGATGCGATGCTACAAGCGATAATTATCGCAGCGATCTGCAAAGCGATGACATGGCAGAGTGAAAGCTTTCCGCAAAGCGAGAAACCTAGCGAGTGTTCTAATTTTAGTCTCAGTTGCAATCATCGTCGTCATGGATTCAGACGAAGAATTTTTTGCGTCAGCAGCAGTTATAAATGTTGTAATGAAAAAAACCACCGCGATTCATCTACTGAATAGAAACCGTTTAAAAGGAGAAATTAATAGTTTGTATAAAAATTTAAGGCAGTATCCTGACAAATTTTTCAATTATACTCGAATGTCGATCAATACATTCGATTATATTTTGACGAAGATTCATTTCAACCAAAAACCAACTGTTTTTTAAGCTCAGAACGCAACGAAAACACACGTATAACAACAGCTGGATGAAGCGATAAAGCGATTCAGAATCGCAACATCGCACTCACCATAAGTGTACTGCCTATTTGACGCGTTACCTGTGTTGACCGAAAGCTACGGAAAAATTCTTCAATCTTATGACTTTCCCTTCGCAAGGCAGCTAGGTTTGGGGTCTCTACATGTAAAATTTCATGAAATAAGTCGGGTCTTAAATTGTTTCGCACTTTCGCTATAAATTCTGAATCGTTTAAAGGTTCTCGCAAAGCATCTGTAATAGTCAACATAGAGAAAAATGTTAGGGTGGGTCCCACTCCAGTTGAGGTTCATCAACGGATTCCGCCTGAACTCCCGTGATGCCTAAATTTCTCATGGTGTTAGATAATCTTTGTGGTTGATTTGCAATTGGATTCCGTGGTTGATCACGTCGAGGTGGTCCCACAGTTCTTGGATTCTGATTTTAACAAGTTCTTTGTCTTTTTAACAAGTGGCTCGGCTGAGCTTAGGGAAAATGGGGTGGTTCTTGTGCTCTCCCAAAACATGCGCTACATAAGTAAAACGAAGACAGAGATAAAGAATAAAGGACTACACCATAATAGGGATCTTTGTGCAGGGGTAAGGGGTATTATTCGAAAGACCTAGATGTCATCGCCTTCTCTTTACCCACCCAACCTTGGAAAACCTTCGGAGTTTCAGTATTCCCCATATTTTTGCTGTGATATCTCTTACATGAGGTGCCCGAATAAACCTACTTTTTAATTCATCATTTCATACAGATATATATTCATTTCAAAGATAAAGCGGCCAATGCCTTTAAGATAAGAAGATAACATCGGATTTCATATCCTACTTATATAAGAACAATATTAACAATAATGTAGCAATATGTATTAGTATTAAGTATATCTTACCATTTCCCCCAGTGCAATATGTATTAAGTATATCTTACCCTTTCCCCCAGTGCAATATGTTTAGCGTTAAGTATATCTTACTCTTTTTTCTGTTACAAATTAGCTTTAAGTTATATATATCTTACTCTTACATACATATTAAGTATATCTTACCATTACCCCCAGTGCAATATGTATTAAGTATATCTTACCCTTTCCCCCAGTGCAATATGTTAATATGTTTAGCGTTAAGTATATCTTACTCTTTTTTCTGTTACGAATTAGCTTTAAGTTATATATATCTTACTCTTACATTCGTGATGCAGTGGTACAGTGCGATAAATGTGCTGGCTCACTTATTATAAAAAGAACAGAGAGAATCAAATCAAATAAGAAGAAGAGCCCACCAAAGTCAGAGGTGTTTTACTCGCTATAATTTCAGAAGTGGTCATAGTTAACCCAGTGAAAATACAGTGGAAAAGCTATAATTTAGCTAAGAAAAACCAAAATTAAAAAACAATAATGGATTTAATAAATCCTTATGATTTTTCAAAGTCCCAGTTACAAACCTGGTGCCACCTGGTGGTTTACCAGATACTGGCACTAAAACTGTGCTAGCCGAACGATTAAACCATCTAAGTCCTGTAGCAAGAGGGCAACATCCAAGATATGAGACAGCTTCTAATATAGGATCAGGTAAACGCGAAGATCCCCCTGAAAAGGATTGCTTGGACAATGGCGCCGATCAGCCGCGAAATTTCGAGGCAGACTTATTTCAAGGTCAACAGCAGCAAGAAGTAACGGCAAACGAACAGAACGAAGCAGAAAATGAACAAAACTATGCCGAAAGTGAGACGCAGACAGAAAGAGAGACAGAACCACAGAGCATTCTGAGTGAACACCAAGACACAAATGAGACGTCGAATGAAAAGAGTTACAACGGAGAGGATAAAACAACAAATGAGAAGTCAAAAGAAGAGCGTAACAACGAAGAGGATAAAGAACCAAATGAGAAGCCAAATGGAGAGAACCAAAAAGAAGAAAAGATAGTTATGTACACGTTGGAAAAAAAGGTGGAACTACTTTGCCAAGAAATGAAACTGGTTCCTAGGGAGAACGAACTTTTGCGCCTTGCTGGCAACCCTGAGTCTGGCAACTCAAGCAGCTGGCTGACGACGAAAACAGGCGACCAGATCTTGGCCAAAGATGTTTAAGACTTTTTACCCGATTTTGACGGTAATAGAAATCTTTATGGTTGGATATCTTCCGTGCACAATTTGAAAAGATCATAAACTTGAACGAAAATAATTTACGTTTACTTGTCTTCGGCAAACTAACGGGCAAAGCCTTGGAGTGGATACACTCAAACCCTGAGTGCTTGAGTCAGCCTATGGAAAGCATATTCGATGCTATGGGCTAAGTTTTCGGATCAAAGAAAGCTAATGTAATAATTCGTGGAGAGTTGGAAGCACGCAAGTGGTGCATCGGCGAACCGTTCCTGAATTATTTTAACGACAAAGTTGGCCTGGCTGGTGGCTTGCATATGCCGGAGAACGAGATGGTCGAGTATATTGTTGACGGGATCCAGACCGTCACTTGCGAGAGATGGCTTGTATGCAACTTTTTGGATCTAAGGATGACGTGTTGGCAGCATTTGTCAATATAATTCTGCAGCGGAAGAAACCTGTATCTCTGCCAATTGTTTCCGCAAAGGATAAGCCTACTTTAACTGTAACTGTATGGGTCGTCTAGCAGCCGAGTGTAACAAGCCAAAAGGCAACTGGTGCTTGCTTTGGATGCGGTAAAATGGGTCACCGAGTGGCAGATTGCAGTCAAAATAAGAAGAAGCCTGCGGCAATATCAGTAAGTTTGGATAATATAAGAGTTGTAAAATTTCACATAGGTAACGATGTATTTTCTCTAGGATGCCTCTTAGACTGGGGAAGCGCAGTTTGCTTAATTAAAAAGGAGTTCGTTTCAGATGAAATTAAATTGGAGTCCGGTCCAGCACATGCGTATTTTGGTTTAAATAAAATTAGACTTGAAATTTTTGGAAGTATGTTGTGCTACGATGAAATATTTAATAAAAATGTTTCCGTTCGACTACTGGTTGTTTCTAACGAGTCTATGGGAAGTCCAATACTGTTAGGTAGAGATTTTATGAAAATATGTAAAGCTAAAATTGTACTGCAGCTTGATGATGATCTGTGTAAAGAATCAATGCCCGAAAGTGTTAAGTCAAGTCATGACTTGAGCAGTGAAGATAATTTTGAAAACCAAATGCTAAATATTGATTTTGACGTGGTAAATTCAAAATATTCTGTTGGCAAAAGTTTAAGTTTTAAAGAAACGACAATGTTTGAAAATATTTTTTCTAAATTTTATTTTGAAAGAAATCGAAATCAAGTGCGAAATGAAACTCACAATCAATGACATAAGTCCGTTTAGCTGTAATCCAAGACGCATCTAGAAATTTTAAAAGAAGTATTTGACAGATTGGTTGAAAACAAATTGGAGTTAAGATTAGATAAGTGTGAGTTTTTTCAGACGAGTGTTAAGTACCTAGGGTATTCGATTAAAGGCAAAGGAATTAAAGCTGACGACAAAGCAGGAAAGGATTTTCTAGTTCCGACTAGGGTCAGCGAGGTTCAAAGTTTTTTGGGATTATGTTCCTATTTCCGTAGGTTCATTAAAGATTTTGCTAGATTTTGCTGTTCGTGGAGGGGCGGAACGATTTGTGGTGTACAACTTGGCGGGTGCCAATTTCTTTAGGGTCTGGTGAGTGCGTGATGAAATTAAAACGCGCGAGAACTTCGGTTAAAATTAATTCTAATTTATTTATTTATTTCACAAGATATCCCGACACATACGAAATGGTTCGTGTTGAAAAAGTTACAATATCGAAAAATAAGAGCGCAAGGAAAAAGAACAGGTGTTCGGATTAAAACTCGTACTGTATTCAATATGGCGATCAGTATGACCGAATTCGGTTTTGGGAAAAAACCCTACCCCTCACTCTCTGCTGTTCACCCGGTGGCGTGAACATACCGCCCCCTTGCAACAAGTTGCAATTGGCTCGGTGGACATGTCTAAGGATGGGGGATGGCAGCGTTCTGGATCGCCAAGACACGGGTGGAGATGGAGGGGGAACTTTGGATGCAGATGGAGTAGGCGGCACGATGGCTGATGACCTCTGGATAGAAGTCCGAATGAAAGGCGGGTGCCTTTCGGGTCTTTGCTCTTTGGGTTGGATGTACGCGACTGAGCTGTCGATGTGCAAGAGCGTGTGGTGTTGCTTGCCACATCGATGGCATCCTGCTGTGCTCCTGCAGGAACCATTGGAATGCTCATGAGCCAAACAGTTCGGGCAGTATCCGTTGCTCAAGACTACCCGCAGCCTGTCGTCAACTCGTCGTCCTCGAAACTGTCGGCACAGACGGAGCGCGTGTGCCCCTTGACAAACGCGGCACCTGAAGCAATTGGAACTGCGTTCTAAATCGGATGGTGCTGCTGTCCTTAGAGACATCTTCGGACTGCTGGAGGAGATGGACCGAGACCTTCTGGATTTTCCAGTAACGGATCCACAGAGAACCCATCCGAACATCGTCTCGATCCCCACGAAAGAATCACCAACATTCTTGATGATTCGTTCCCCAAGGATAGTGGGAAGGAGCTCGGCTCCAAGCACCAAATCCACAGGAGCTCTTTGGTGAAATTGCGGATCAGCGAGCGGAAGGTCAAGCGAATCCTGCTTCACCTTATTAGGACGGCGCGGGACGGAAGTGCTTCAGCTACACTAGGCAGCACCACGGCGACTGCAGAAATCTGTAAGCGGCATACTTTGTCGCCGCTGCCAGCATCGCATTGCCCAATGCCGCGAATGCTAGTTGATACTTTGCAGCTTGGAGGATTAATCAATTCAAACATTCTTTGGGAAATAAAGGACGCTTCGGATCCCATATCAATTAAAGCGCGGATTTGAAACTGCTTGCCACGATGATGAATAGTTACCCTCGCAGTACCCAGGAGGCCAGTGTTGCGAGTGGAGGCGAAGTAACTTCCCTCGTTTATATGAGGGCTGCTGGAAGAATCGGGGGACGCAGGATTCGGAATTATACAAGCATCAGGTGCTGAGCTCTCTTGCACTTGAGCGGAAAAGGCCTGAGCTCGTGCCGTAGGATTTCGGCTTACGGATGGAAAGGTCTGACCGCTAGAGCTTCGTTGAAGGCCATCTGTGGCCTCTAATACACGGTGGCGATCAGTTAGGAATCTATTCAGGTCGTCCCAGGATGAGACGGCGGTCTTATTTGGAACGGACTGTTCCCACAACAAAAGGGTGGATTTGGGCATTTTGCTCGTACAGATTGCTATGAGAAGGATATCCCAATTGTCTGTACGAGCCCCGGAACGCTCAAGACCGATTAAGCAACCTTGAATTGACGTCTGCAGTTCTCTCAACGCTTTGCCAGACTCTTGTGTTACAGCTGGGATCTGTAGAAGCTGCTTGGCTTGGCTCATAATCAATAATCGATTATTTTCGTATCGCGCAGTGAGGTCATCCCACGCGGACTGGAACCCTTCATTGGTCAAGGGTGACCTAGAAACAATGGCTCTGGCTTCACCGCGAGTTTTGCAACTTAAGTGGTAAAGTTTCTCCACTTGTGTTAGGCTTGGATTATGGATAAAAATCGCGGTAAACAAATCACGGAATGTAGGCCAAGCCAGGCTGTCCCCGTTGAAGATTTCGACTTCACACGGGGGAACTGTGTGGCTTTGATGGGTGGAATCGACGGAGAGCCTGACTGGTGGGGGAGCCATTTTCGCGGACAACTGCTCGATTCG